>CM070781.1:35505837-35725837 GCA_036346955.1 Dipus sagitta | reverse complement strand
GTGGATGGTAGTAATATGAATGTACTTATGCCACCAAAATGTGCATTTAATAATGGTGAAATTGGGCTGGAGGAATGGCTTAGCAGTTAAGGTGTTTGCCTGCAAAGCCAAAGGACCCAGGTTCGATTCCTCAGGACCCACATAAGCCAGATGCACAAGGGGGCGCATGCGTCTGGAGTTCATTGGCAGTGGCTTGAGGCCCAGGCGCACCCATTCTCTCTCTCTCTCCCTCTCCCTCTCCCTCTCTCTCTTTGTCAAATAAATAAATTAATAATAAATAAAAATGGTGAAATGATGCATTTTATTTTTAATGTATATTTTACATTAAAAATCAAAAGGAAGACTCCATTAAAGGGCCATTGAAGGGCAAGAATAATGATTAGAGGAAACCCCTGAACTGCTCTTTAAAAGTAAGGAGAGCTAAATGATACTCGGTGATGACGTTAGTTTGGAGCGTCCACATTTTGGGTGTCTTTCCTACAGACAGACTCATCATGTTTCCATAGCAGGATATTAATATCAGATGAGGTCACCTTAAAAAATGTACATTTTGCACCATGGGGTATATCTGTGTAGACCCTAAGCTCTCTGACTGGAGCTGGACTACGAGTTTTGTTTTGCATATGTAGGTGCATGGTGTGCATGTGGTTGTGTGTGGGCTCACGGGCACATGTGGGTGCACATGTGTGTGTGTGTGTGTGTGTGTGTGTGTAAGCCTGTGGAGGCCAGAGGTTGATGGTAGGAGTCTTCCTCCATCATTCTGTCCTTTGTTTACTGCGGCAGGAATTCTCCCTTGAACACAGAACTTCTCTATTCAGCTAGTCTAGCCAGGTTGCCCGCGTGATTCCTGTCCCCACCTCGTGCGTGCTGGGATTGCAAGCAGGCTGCCACACCTCCTTGGCATCTATGGGGGTGCTGGGGGTGTGAACTCCAGTCTTCATCTTTGCATAGGAAGTGCTTTTTATCCATGGAGCCCTCTCCCCACCCCCTGAACTACAATTTCCAAGGTGCTTTCTGATTCTGGGAGATTCGCCGATTTTAGGTAATACATCCAGGGCAACAGCTATTGGGTTGAACGAGGTCTATTGCGGTTAAGCGAAAGAGCCCAGGACATATACTTCAGAGTCCTGCCTTGGGTTCCGACACCAATTCTCTGCTTTTAATAGCCTTTGGTTTCTAATTTTTGAAAGCGAACAACATTCTTAACTTCTCAGTGATTGTGAAAATAAAATATGTATGAAAGCAATTTTTTTGCACTTTGGGGCACTATTTATTACATCTCATAATTCACTTCAAATGTCCAGGGTAACCAGTAATATGTAGCAAGGACACTAATCACAGTTACCTGAGTAGCTGTAAAAGTCAAATTCACATGCAGAATAATCATGTAAGAAATATAGGCAAAGCCTGGCTATTCATCCAGTGCCCACCTTAGGGTGCTCAGGTAGCTTTAAAGGTTCCTGACTCCTTCCCTCTTATATGCCAAAGACCTGCAATTACTCTCTACTCGATATGACCTGATAAAATAAGATGTTTGTACTTTACCAGAAGAGCAGAAAGAACTTTCTTCTCAAATTATTGGAGAGTGAGCTGCTAACAGAATTTGAGTGTGATTTTTCTGTGTATGAGGACATGCCACTAAATGATAGCACAGCCATAGAAACTGACACATGACTACCCACCGATCTCCAGACCCTACTCAGGTTTTGCCAGTTATCTCAATAATGTCATGTAGAGGAAAGGAGCTCAATTTGGTCACATGTTAATACGACTGTCATTTCTCATTAGTTTCCTACAAGCTGGAATAACTGCAACTTTCTAAGGTTTTTTTTTTTTTTTCTTTTTTCGAGGTAGGGTCTCATTCTAGCCCAGGCTGACCTGGAACTCACTATGTAGTCTCAGGGTGGCCTCGAACTCACAGTGATCCTCCTACCTCTGCCTCCCGAGTGCTGGGATTAAAGGCGTGCGCCACCATGTCTGGCCTTTTCTTAACTTGGCAACATAGTCAAGTCCTGACATGCCTGTAATACATTTAAACTTTTAAAATCTTTATTAAAAATTTTTTGGCGGGGGGGGGGGGAGCTTGAGAGATGGCTTAGTGGTTAAGGCGTTTGCCTGAAAAGCCAAAGGACCTCGGTTCAATTCCCCAGGACCCACATAAGCCAGCTGCACAAGACAGGGCATGCATCTGGAGTTCGTTTACAGTGGCTAGAGGTCCCTAGCATGCTCATTCTCTTCCTCTCTCTTCTCTTTCTGCTTCTTTCTCGCTCTCTCAAATAAATAAAAAGAAAAATTTTTTAAATAAAATTTTTATTGACAGCTTTCATAATTTTAGACAATAAACCATGATAATTATTTTTAAAATATTTTTATAAAGCCAGGCGTGTGGCACACACCTTTAATCCCAGCACTCGGGAGGCAGAGGTAGGAGGATTGCCATGAGTTCGAGGCCACCCTGAGACTACATAGTGAATTCCAGGTCAGCCTGGGCTAGAGTGAGACCCTATCTCGAAAAACCAAAAAAAAAAAAAAAATATATATATATATATATATATATATATGTGTGTGTGTGTGTGTGTGTGTGTGTGTGTGTGTACATATATATATTATATTTAAACTTTTTTAAATTTGCAAGCAGAGGAGGATAGAAGAGAGGCAGACAGAGACAGAGTGGGCACGCCAGTGCCTCTAGCCACTGCAAATGAACTCCAGATGCATGTGTCCCTTGTGAATCTGGCTTACGTGGGTCCTGGAGAATTGAACTGGGATCCTTTGGCTTGGCAGGCAAATGCCTTAACCACTAAGCCATTTCTCCAGCCTTTTTGTTGTTGTTGTTGTTGTTTTTTGTGTTTTTTTTGAGGTAGGGTCTCACTCTAGCCCAGGCTGACCTGGAATTCACTATGGAGTCTCAGGGTGACATCGAACTCACAGCAATCCTCCTCTCTCTGCCTCCTGAGTGCTGAGATTAAAGACGTGCACCACCACGCCTGGCTTCATTTAAAGTTTACATGAGCCAAATCAGCCTGGTCACCTGTCCTTGGAAATAAAAGTCGTGGCAGAATCCAGTCATATTCATTTACCTTATATAAAATGATTGTTGGTCCTTGATCTACATAAGACAATAAGTCAAGAAAGGTAAATGAGGCCTGGAGAGATGACGGCTCAGTGAGTAAAGGTGCTTGTTACAAAGTCTGCCAACCCAGGTTTGATTCTCCAGTACCCACATCAAGTCAGATGACCTCTGTCAGGGTCAGCACTATGAAGACATGACAGGGAACCAAAGCCTTCAGATGGCTGTAACCTTCTGCAAGACCCTTACATATAACCATGCAGCTTAGTTTCTCTCATATCCCCAACTCTCGAAAATGGTAGGAGGTGGTAAGTGCATGTTGCTTAATACTGCTAGATTTCTAGTAACTTGTAATGTAGAAATAGATGATAAACATCCTGCTGAAAGCCTCCTCTAGGTAGACCAGCTGACAGAAAGCTGGAAAAAGCTACGCTGTATGTAGCTCCATGGGAGAGAGACAAGTCATCAATGGAGACAGACAACAGTGGATACTGCAAGCCTTAAATTTGGCCAGTCAGGCCAAATGAGTCAACGGATACAATACTGGCATGTCTGTTATGGGGGAAACCAACCACTCTCTAATTGGACTGGAGGCCTGCTCCATGGGAGGGAATATATCCGTGATACTGAAAATCTATGACGGGGTAGTCATGAGCCCTAGGGGTGTAACGTCTGCTGCTGTCTGGCTAAATGCATATACCATGCTCACCAAACTGCCCAGTAAGCACTTCTCTTAATGTTCATACCCATATATTAATGCTACTCTCACTTTTGGTCAGAGAAGCTTCTCTTTTCAGAAGGTGGTGACCTTGGGATGACTCATAAGGCACCATAGTGCTGAGAAGAAGTGACAGAGGAATGCTCAGCATTGCAATATCTCTATCACACCTTCCAAGGGCCAGGGTCCATTGCAGAAGAGGTGGTGGAAAGAACGTAAGAGCCAAAGGAAGGGTAGGACTACTTACAATGTGTTCCTCTAGACACAAAATGGCCTGTATGTCTGTGACCTTGCAGTGCCTGATACTACCTACACAAAACTATTATAATAGGAGGAAACTATGATGACATAAAAATAAAAGAGAGGGCTGAAGAGATGGCTTAGAGGTTAAGGGGCATGCCTGTGAAGCCTAAGGACCCAGGTTCGATTCTCCAGGTCCCACATAAGCCAGATGCACAAGGTGGCACATGCATCTGGAGTTCATTTGCAGTGGCTAGAGGCCCTGGTGTGCCCATTCTCACTCTCTCTCTCCCTCTTTCCCTCTCTGTGTCTCAAATAAATAAAGATAAATCTGTGTCCTTATCTCTAAAAAAAATAAAATAAAAAATAAAAGAGAGACTGATTGAGAGGGGAAAATGTATGATGGAGAATGGAATTGCAAATGGGAAAGTAGGGGGAAGGAGGGAATTATTGTCTATAATTATGGAACTTGTAAAGAAAAAAAGAAAAAAAAAGAAATAGATGATAAACATAAAGATGTATACTTTTATAATAACAAGGACAGTATGGCATTGATGTAATTGACAAGTACATTAGTGGAACAAAAGTCCAGAGATAAACTTCACATATAGATGCCATTAATTTTATTTAAGGTGCCAATATAATTCAATGAGCAGAGGATAGTGTTTCAAAAAATGATTCTAGACCTGGACATATTGCTTAGTGGTTAAGGCACTTGCCTGCAAAACCTAAGGACCCATGTTCCACTCTCCAGATCCCACATAAGCCAGACGCACAAAGGTGAAGCAAGCTCAAGGTCATACATGCCCACTAGGTGGCGCAAGTGTCTGGAGTTCAATTTTAGTAGCCGAGGCCCTGGAGTACCATTCTCTCTCTGTCTTTCTCTCTCGCTCTTGGTCTCTCTAAAGTAATTTTAAGAAATGATTCTAGAAGACTTTTGTCATATACCATATACCAAGAGTAAATGAAAATAAGCCAGAGAACATCTTACAATAGGCAGAGATTTCTTAGGGGACTAAAGGCACTATGATGGCTAATTCCGTGTTAACCTGACTATATATATGTACACACACACACACACACACACACGATATATATGTAATTAATTTTCTTTTGAGGACTCTGACTAATATAAACTCTAATCATAAAAGGAAATAACATTTCCATGTAGATCTTACCGAAACTAAAGCTTTTTTTAATTCAACAACAAAAACCTGAAGAAAATGAAAAGGCAACTTACCAAGTGTGTAAAATTACTCCCAGTACATTTGCTTAACAACAGACTTCATCTGAAATATACATTAAAGGGTTCTGACAACTTGATCACAACAGCCAAACACTACATTAAAAATCAGGTAAGAGGGCTGGAGAGATGGCTTAGCAGTTAAGCGCTTGCCTGTGAAGCCTAAGGACCCCGGTTCAAGGCTCGATTCCCCAGGACCCACGTTAGCCAGATGCACAAGGGGGCGCACGTGTCTGGAGTTCCTTTACAGTGGCTAGAGGCCCATTCTCTATCTATCTATCTGCCTCTTTCTCTCTCAAATAAATAAATAATCAGGTAAGAGGGCTGGAACAAAGTCTCACGCGCTCACGTGTTGGATGCACAAAAGCTAGGACTTAGGAGTTCAGACCCCCAACACCCACAGGACTGTGCAGCCCGTGGGGCGGTGTGAACTGACTGGCTGCCTTAGCCAGACTAGCCAAAGTGGTGAGCTCTGGGCTCACCCTGGGTTCAAGTGGAAGGCCTTATCTCAGTGAATCAGGTGGAGAGCAACCGATGACACCACACACAACGGGCACACATGGGCAGAAGACCTGCATGCAAACGTACCCGCTCACATATGAACACACATGCACGGATACCACCACACACACGCATAGAAACACACACACACCAATCAGGTAAAGACTGGTGCAAGCACTTCGTAAGAAGATACACAAAGGGTCAAAAAGTACCTGAGGGACTCATGAGTGACATGTCACAAATACATAAATGAGGACCATAGTAAGAAATAAATCATTTCACACCAAGTATAAAGAGGTTTAGAAAGCCGGGCGTGGTGGCGCACGCCTTTAATCCCAGCACTCGGGAGGCAGAGGTAGGAGGATCGCCGTGAGTTCGAGGCCACCCTGAGACTCCATAGTGAATTCCAGGTCAGCCTGGGCTAGAGTGAAACCCTACCTCGAAAAACCAAAAAAAAAAAAAAAACAAAAAAAACAAAAACAAAAAAAAAAAAAAAAAAAAAAAGAGGTTTAGAAGTATAAAACATAATATCAGGTGTTGTTGAGATACGGGACAGCTGGAATCTTTATATGTTTTTGGTGGGAATAAAAAAATTTATACACCACTTAGCAAAAATTTTTTCAATTTCTTATAAGCATACACTCTTATAAAATGTAGACTGTCTAATCCATCAGTTCTTCTCCTAGGTATTCACTTGAGAGACACAGAAGACAGATGTCTCCAGAAAGTCTGCATAAGAATGTTTACAGGAACCTTCCAATAATAGTCAGAACCTGGAAACAAGCCAAATGCCCGTCCACACGGGATGGATAAACAAAGCGCATCACAGTCACACGGGGCCACTACTCAGCAAGGAACAGAAATGCACTATTGATACGCGTTTCTACAAAACACACGAAAAACCATGTGGCACCAAAGAATCCAGGTGCCCAAGAGAACATCCAGTAAATATAACACCAGGATGTCCTTTCACTCATTAGAATGGCTGGAGAGATGGCTTAGCAGTTAAGGTGCTTTGCCTGCAAAGCCAAAGGACCCAAGTTCTCCAGGAGACACATAAGCCAGATGCATAAGGTGGCACATGTGTCTGGAGTTTGTTTGCAGTGGCTGAAGGCCCTGACATGCCCATTCACTCTCTGCCTCTCTCTCTTTCTCAAATAAATAAAATTTAAAAATAATTTTAAAAACTAACCAAAAAGGGAGCTGGAGAGATGGCTCACTGGTGAAGGCACTTGCCTGCAAAGCCTAGTGACCCAGATCTGATTCCCCAGTACCCATGTAAAGCCAGATGCACGAAGTGGAGCATGCATCTAGAGTTTGTCTGCAGTGGCTGGAGGCCCTGGTGTGCCCATTCTTTCTCTCTCTCTCTCTCTCTCTCTCTCTCTCTGTCATTCTCTGGCTTTCTCTGCTTGCAAGCAAATAAAAGATGACGTTTATTGAGTTTAAAAAAAAAAAAAGAAAAAAATCCAAAAAGGTAATGAAAATATTGTGTTAGCAAGGATGTCAAGGGGAACCTGGGACAGTATTGGGGGCAATGTACATTGCTGTGGTCAACATCAAAAACAGCATAGGGGCGAGCCGGGCGTGGTGGCGCACGCCTTTAATCCCAGCACTCGGGAGGCAGAGGTAGGAGGATCACTGTGAGTTCGAGGCCACCCTGAGACTACATGGTGAATTCCAGCTCAGCCTGAGCTAGAGTGAGACCCTACCTCGAAAAACAAAACAAAACAAAACAAAAAACCCAGCATAGGAGTTCTTCCAAAAGTTAAAAGCAGAACTATCATAGAATGTAACAATTTCACTTCTGAATTTCTACCTACATAACAAGAAGTAATGTCTCAGACATAGCTTCACTTTCATGTCCACTGCTGCATTTTTTTTTTTTTCCCCAGCAGCCAAGATAGGTTGTTTACAACCCAAAGGATTGTTTGAGCATGAATGGGGGGCTGGGAGATGGCTCAGCAGGTAAAGGCATTTACTTGCAAAGCCTATCCTTTTGTCCGGGTTCAGTTCTTCAGCACCCATGTAAAAGCCAGATGCAGAAAGCGGCACAGGCATCTGGCAGCAAGAGATCCTGGTGCGCACGCGTGGCGCGCACACACACACACACACACACACACACACACACACCAGTTTCTGTATCCGCTCGTTCTTTTAAAATTTTCCTTATTTGTGCGTATGTGTGCTAATGTGTCATTCAACAATGGGGTACGTTCTGGGAATGTCATTAGTTGATTTAATTGTTGTGAGAACAGCATAGAGTGTATTTACACGAACTGAGATGGAACGTGTGTAGTTACGTAAGTGTGGCCTAAGTAGGTTATGGAATCCTATGGGACCACCATTGTATACACAGTCCCCCTTTGATGAAAATGTTCTGCAGCCCACACATTGTGTGTGTGTGTGTGTGTATGTGTGTGTATGTGTGTGTGTGACGGAATACCGGTTAGCCTTAAGAGAAAACCTGAAAGGGTGCTTTTCTGACATCTGAGACAATATACATGAAATACTATAGACAATGTAGTAGAAAAGCAAGCTGTTCAGATGAAAAGAAACGAATGAGAGAGAAAGTGGCCGTTCGCTTGGCCCTGGAGCTCGCCCTGCCTCGGACGAGTTAACCTTTTCCATATGTCTTCTGTCTCAGATGAGCTCTCAGACCCTCCAAGGGCAGGGATGTCTCCAGAGGCCTTGCGTTCTTTCAGGTCCGTCCCTACGCAGACTCACCGTGGTAAACATTCAGTACAGAGAAAGACAAGGCAGCTTTGATTTAGAACGTTTTCCGATGGGGCTTACACGTCTTCCCTGGAATGGCTGCCTGCAAATTTTATGAGAACCGAGATGGTCCTATCCTTCCCCAGAGCCTACCTGCAGCGTGGATACTTAGAATAATAAACATCATTGATTAACTGAAGCGCTCACCACGGAGAAAAGAGACGCTCCCCCTCTCAAAGCCTCATTGTGCACCGCCCCCCCCCCCCACTTCTTCCCAACCTCCTAGCAGTGGAAATGTTTAAATATGCTTTCTGTTGTTTTACAGCCGTTTGCATTTAAAATGGGTGTGTCACTATCACATTTTATTAGCCATTCCTCATACCAGCCCTGTGAGGTTAGCCTGTTATCTGCATTTTACAGGCAAGGGCACCGAGAGGTGAAGCCACTTGCTGGATGGCGCAAGGGGCCTGGAGGAGCTGAGCAGGCACAGGCCCGCCGGGGGCCGGCTCCGCGGCTCCGCGCAGCTCCCAGACAGGGGCTGGAATAAACGAACTGACATTTTCTGCAGAACGTTATGGAGACCAGTGTAATGGCATTAATGCTAGAAGAGAGCGTTGGGACGGGATTGCGAGTCTCTCTTTTGTTTCGTTTGGCTTTTCTGTTTTGTGAGGCAGTGTCTTGCTCTAGCCTAGGCTGCCCTGGAATTCGCTTTGTTAGTCTCAGGGTGGCCTTGAACTCACGGCGATCCTCCTACCTCTGCCTCCCGAGTGTTGGGATTAAAGGCGTGCGCCACCACGGCTGGCTTCGGGATTGCAATTCTTCAGCCTGATTTTTTTTTTTTTTTTTTTGTCTTTGAAATGATTCAGTCTTTGAGGAGATTCCATGCCATTACTTCCTGCTGGGCCTAAGAAGGTCTTCCCACTCTGGCAACCTCGGTTAAAGCCCACCCGTGAAGCATGCATGACCTCACAGGATTTGGAGTCATAGAATTTCATGAAGTCAGAAGGAGCCTAGGATTTACCTAATTAAAAACAACATAGCTGGGCATGGTGGCGCACGCCTTTAATCCCAGCACTCAGGAGGCAGAGGTAAGAGATCGCCATGAGTTCAAGGCCACCCTGAGACTAAAAAGCGAATTCTAGGGCAGCCTGGGCTAGAGCAAGACCCTACCTTGAGAACAAAACAAAAAGAACAACTTAATGTGGCCCATGAACTCCCTAACTTGTATGTGTGTTCCCAACTCTATATACACTGCTCTCTCCTGCACGTACACAACCAGGAAGTGACTCAGGGGATAGAATGCCTGCCTAGTGTGCATCAAGCCCTGGGTTTGATCCCCAGCCCTGCATAAAGTGGGCATGTTGATGAATGCCTGTAATCCCAGCACTTTGTAGATGGAGGCAGAAGTCCAAGGTCATTCTCAGCCTCACAGTGAGTTTGAAGCCAGCACGGGATACATGAGACCCAGGAAAGAAGGAAGGAAGGGAGGGAAAGAAGAACGGAGGGAAGGAGGAAATGAGGGAAAAAGAGAGGGAGGAAGGAAGGGAGGAAGAAAGGGGCACAGAAGACAATAATGGCAATGATTTATAATAAAATAGGACAATTGTTATAATAAATGCTATACTGTTATATGAATACAGTTGTTCTGTCTCTCAAAAAAGGTCACTTGAAAGCCGGGTGTGGTGGTGCACGCCTTTAATCCCAGCACTCGGGAGGCAGAGGTAGGAGGATCACTGTGAGTTTGAGGCCACCCTGAGACTCCATAGTGAATTCCAGGTCAGCCTGGGCTAGAGTGAGACCCTACCTCGAAAAAAACTCGAAAAAAACAAAACAAACAAAAAAAAGGTCACTTGGGGCTAGAGAGATGACTTAGCAGTTAAGGCACTCGCCTGCAAAGCTGAAGGACCCAGGTTCGATTCCCCAGGACCCACGTAAGCCAGATGCACAAGGTGGCACATGCATTTGGAGTTGGTTTGCAGTGGCTAGAGGCCCTGGCATGCTCATTCTTTCTCTCTTTCTGCCTCTTTCTCTCTCTCTCCCTCTCTCAAATAAATTTTTTTTTAAAAAAAAGGTCACTTGAACACAAATACTACAATAACATCAGAATCTATTTGAAGACAGAAATGGGTGATTAACAAGTGGGTAATATATATAGGGTGGAAACATTGGCTAAGAGGAAGATATATGACCCAGATGGGATGATGGTGTAAGATTCATCATACTACTTAGAACCACACACACGAGTGAAAATTTGTGAGCTGTTTGCTTCTGAAGTATTTCAATCACTGTTTTCAGACCACTTAACTAGAAGCAATAGAAACATTGGAAGTAAAATGGTGGGTGCGGGAGATAGGATATAAACAGTTGTGGGTGCAAATGTGTATGACACTTTTTTTTTTTCTCTCCCTGAGATCGGTCTTTCTCCTTAAAAGTGAGTCTGTCCCCAGTGGATGGGAAATTGAAACATTGAGTTTAAAGAGCTCCCTTAAACATCACAGCAGAGTCCCAGAGCTCCCTAAGACAGCAGGGCTCTTGGTTTCTGGAACGAATATTTGGCTTGAAGCAAAGACACCTACAGGTTCATAAACTCCTAAATTTCATGCTGGTTTCCCCCACATAGTATCCTTCATCAGGATAAATCACCAGTCTCACCTTTCCCTCCTCTATGGAGCCTCGAGGACATCTGATGATTGGCAAAGCTCACTTCTGGGCGCCCTGTCCCTATTGGCAGAAGAAGGTGATGCCATTCCCCTAATTCCCAGGCCTGAGAACTCTGCCCACCCAGTGCTTAACACTCATTATTGTATCACAAACTCCCTATGCAATACTGGATAATTCAATTAAGACAAGCGGTTTTCAACCTTAGCTGTAGTTTAGATTCACCAAGGGAGCTTTTGAAACTCCCCTGCCCATGATCACACCACACCTTGGCTAATTATATCCAAGTCTCCGGAGGAAAGACTTAGTTAAAGCTCTTCAAGTGCTTCTAATGTAAAGCCAGTGGTGGAAATCACAGGACAGGGCTGGGGAGGCGGCTCACTGGCAAAAATGCTTGCTGCACAAGCGTGAGGATTTGAGTTCCGATTCCCCGCATCGGCGTCCAGTGCTAAGCAGAGCTGACTCTCTCTTGTAACCCCAACACTGCGAAAGCAGACACAAGGAACCTCTGGGGCTCTCTAGCTAGCAAGGCAAGTGCCCGGGTCAGCAAGAGACCTTGTCTCAAAGAATAAGGTGGAGGGAGATGGTTCCGCGGTTAAAAGCATTTGCTCGCAAAGCCTGAAGGCCCAGGTTTGATTCTCCAGTACCCAGGTAAAGCCAGATGCACAAAGTGGCACATGCATCTGGAGTTTTTATGCAGTGGCAGGAGGCCCTGACGTACCCATACTCACTCTCTGTCTTCCTCTTTCTCTCTCTCTCTCTCTTTCTCAAATAAATAAAATAAAAGTTTTTTTTAAAAGTGTAAGGTAGAGAGCTACTGTGGCAGACCCCCCCGGCATTGAACTCTGCTAGCATGTATATATGCACAGGGAAAAAAATCTTTTTAAAAAATATTTTTTCATTTATGAGAGAGAGAGACAAGAGAGAGAGAGAGAGAGACAGAGAGGAGAGGAAGAGAATAGGTGTGCCAGGGCTTCTAGCCACACTGTAAATGAGCTCCAGATGCATGTATCACCTTCTGCATCTGTCTTTACTTGGGTACTGGGGAATTGAACTCAGGTCCTTAGGCTTTGCAGGCAAGTGCTTTAATCACTGAACCATCTCCCCAGCCCCCCCCCAAATATTCTATTTTGGTTTTTCAAGGTAGGGTCTTGCTCTAGCCCAAGCAGACCTGGAATTCACCATGTAGTGTAAGGGTGGCCACCATGCCCAGCTCAAAATATTTTAAAAAATATTTTATTTAGCTGGGCGTGGTGGTGCACGCCTTTAATCCCAGCACTCGGGAGGCAGAGGTAGGAGGATCACCGTGAGTTCGAGGCCACCCTGAGACTACATAGTGAATTCTAGGTCAGCCTGAGCCAGAGTGAGACCCTACCTCAAAAAAACAACAACAAAAAAAATTATTTATAAGAGAGAGAGAGAGAGAGAGAGAACATGCAAGCCAGGGCCTCTAGTCACTGCAAACAAACTCCAGATGCATGTGCCACCTGTGCATCTGGCTTATGTGGGTACCGGGGAATTGAACCTGAGTCCTTAGGCTTTGCAGGCAAATGCTAAACAGCTAAGCCATCTCTCCAGCACCCTCTCCCCCAATTTTTTTGTTTTTTGTTTTTTCCAGGTAGGGTCTCACTCTAGCTCAGGCTGGCCTGGAAATCACTCTGTAGTCTCAGGGTGGCCTCGAACTCATAGCAATCCTCCTACCTCTGCCTCGCAAGTGCTGGGATTAAAGGCGTGCGCCACCACGCCCAGCAATATTTTTTAATCATAGAAAACAGTCATATTTTCAGGAACCGTTTCTGTAGTAGCTAGCCCAGTTATTCCTCACTGACTCACACAGGTTAAACATAATCTCTAGTACCACACAGCTGGAAACTGACACCGTCCATCTCACAATCGGGGTCATGCTAACTCCCAAGGCATGTATATCACAGGAGCAGATGGCTTCCTGAGAGCTGTTGGGAAAACGTCAACTTAGTGCAGATTAAATATGACGACACCCATCAAACACAGGCACAGAGTTGGGGGACCCGGAAAGGCTATATCTCCATCTTGTAGCCATTTTTTTTTTAATTCTAGAACGTTCCTCCTGGTCCATGCTATGACATGCGTGACACCACAACTTTAGGGTGCCTGTGGCATCTTCTGCATACACTATGTTACCTCCCAATTGAATGTATGGGAACGGTAAGTTTTAGGGAATGTAAATTGATGGAGAATATTGCTGAGTGTCTGTCCTACCTATTCCATGCATTTTCTAGAAGTCCTTAGCTTTATGCATTTTCCTGTTCCACAGCTATTGCTCTCTCTGGTATCATTATGGGGTGGGGGGAGAGGGGGTTTCATTGAGCTTATGGGGAAGCTGTCATAGCACGGTCTCACTCTGCAGTTGAACCGAATGTAACCCGATCACCCATCCGTCCGTGAAGCCGCCGCCTCCACAGGGCTACGGCAGGAGGATGTTCTCAGGAATTCTGAGATTTAGCCTCACGGATCACACATCATTTCACCAGTCGGGTGGCTCGGATGGAGCGTGGGTTTAGACAAGAAACTGCTGCAGGATGGGCCGGCGTTGGCAACTGTCGTGGAGGGAGACGAGGACTGCTGAGAATGTCTCTTTGTGTGACCAGCACTGAAAGAAGAATAGTACCAGGGGACTGGGGAGATGGCATAGTGGTTAAGGCGCTTGCCTACAAAGCCTAAGGGCCCAAGTTCGATTCCCAGTACCCATGTAAAGCCAGATGCATAAGGTGGCTTATGTGCCTGGAGCTCATTTTCAGTGGCTGGAGTGCCCTTTTTTTTTTTCTCTCTCTCTCCTTCTTTCTCTCACTCTCTCTCAAATAAATAAAAATGAAAATCTTTAAAAAAAGAATTCAAAACAACTCATCTATGCATAACATGTATTCTTGTCCTTTTCCCCTAATAAATATTTAGCATAACAACCATTCACATGGTATGAGGTGGTACAAGCCATCTAAAGATGATTTAACAGATACAAATTGTATAGGGTCCAGGCAAATGCTATACCATTTTGTAAGCACTGCCTCTGAGGCATGGCTACTTTTGGAGCCGTCAGTGGACTAGAGGATTGTGACAGAGGGAGAAAGGGGTCTGCGTGAACCTCAGAGGAGGGCATGTGACACACACTGGCCCTGTCCAGACCCTTTTCCTTCCTTTCTCTACTGATACTCCAAGTCAGTCCTCTGTCCTCTCTCTCCTAATTAGGGAGAAGGGACCGGATGCAAGCTGAGAGACTCCAGTTTGAAGGGAAGAGGAGAAATGAATGGTCTGTCTCTTCTCCTTGTATCCTTTTATTCATCAAGCTTGCACTGAGTGCGGGCTGAGTGTCCAACATGGTTTGGAGCCCTGTGTATATGTCAACTTAGAGAGGTTCAATGGCTTGTCCAAGGTTCACTGCTTGAAAGGGGTGAGAGACTGGACCCTGGGCAGATTGACTCCTCAGTCCATGCCTTAACACACTTAAAATTAGCAACCAGGGCTGGAGAGATGGCTTAGTGGTTAAGGTACTTGTCTGCAAAGCTAAAGGACCCAAGTCTGATTCTCTAGAACCCATGCAAGCCAGATGCACAAGGTGGTCCATGCGTCTGGAGTTCATTTGCAATGGCTAGAGGCCCTGGTGCACCCATTCTCTCTCTCTCTCTCTCATCAATAAGTAAAAAGTAGTAACCAATCCTCATTCAACTGATGATATACACCACCAAGTTTGTAGTATGTTCTTCTCATTTGAAGAAAAACTATTGAAGAGTCTTCTTGTTTGTTTGGAGGTAGGATCTTACTCTAGCCCAGGCTGACCTGGAACTCACTCTGTAACCCCAGGCTGACCTCAGACTCATAGTGATCCTCCTACCTCTGCCTCCCCAGTGCTGGGATGAAAAGTGTGTGCCAGGGACTGGATAGATGGCTTAGTGGTTAAGCGCTTGCCTGTGAAGCCTAAGGACCACGGTTCGAGGCTCAATTCCCCAGGACCCACGTTAGCCAGATGCACAAGGGGGCGCACGTGTCTGGAGTTCGTTTGTAGTGGTTGGAAGCCATGGCGTGCCCATTCTCTCTCTCTCTCCCTCTTTCTCTCTCTGTCTCAAATAAATAAATAAAAATAAACAAAAAATTTTTTTACAAAAAGAAAAGTGTGTGCCACCATGCCCAGCCCTGAAGATTCTTGATAGAATATAATTCATGTAAACCAATGGTAGGTTCTCATCAGGAAAAAAATAGGTAACCTTAGAACCAGAAGGTTCCTTGCAGAGAGAGCTCCTTACTCATTTGTCTGTTTTCCACTAGTCTTGGCCTGGACCTCTGAGGCTTTCACACGTGGGTGCTTGTCCTTCCCATTAGTGAGGTTCCACTATCTGCTACCCCACAGCTTTAATTCATGGATGGATTAACAGTATCAGATGATATTTCACATTCCCCATATATAGTCAAGACAATTCTAGGAGCAGTTGGAGGGGACTGGGGCTCTGCTCCGTTCTTCTCAAAACAGAATATCCTTGGCACCCAGTGGGTACAGACGTGGCAGCAATGACACAGGTAGGTGCATGGTTTATGGGCCAGGCCTGGGGGTAAAGCCCATCACATCTGTTCATACTGCGTGGCCACATCTCAGGACAAGGACAAGGAAGGCTGGCAATATGCCCAAGCAGGAAAATAGAAAAACAGGGGTTCCTTTCTCTCAATTACATATTCTCTCTCTCTCTCTCTCTCTCTCTCTCACACACACACACACACACACACAATCTTATATAGCCTAGGCTAGTCTCAATCTTGCTGTTTCAAAGGAGGAGATTGAATTCCTGATACTCCTGCCTCTACCTCCCAAACCCAAGGGCTGGGCTTACACAGGTGTGTTCCATCACATCACTTGCAGTTTATTGGACGCTGAGGATTGAGCCCAGGGCTCTCTGCAAGCGAGGCAAGCACTCGGTTGATGAAGTACATCCCCAGCTGAATTTCTTTCTTTTGTTTTGCTTTTGTATTTTTGTTGTATGGAGAGTAATCTGGGTGCTAAGCGCTGACAGTGGAAAGAAGATGAAGAAGTAGAATTCCAGGGCTGGAGATGAAGCTCAGCTGGTAGAGTGCTTGTCTAGCATGCGTGAGACTGACTGGACTCCCGGCTCTGCGTACATAAATCAGGCAAGGTGGTACATGCCCTTGGAAGGTTGGGGCAAGGAGGATCAGGAATTCAAGGTCATCCTTGGCTACGTGGGGAGTTAAAGGCCAGTCGGAGCTAAAAACCCTGTCTTTAAACACACTGGGGGAGGAGCCAGGTGCAGTGGCACATGCCTTTAATCCTAGCACTCAGGAGGCAGAGGTAGGAGGATCGCCATGAGTTTAAGGCCACCCTGAGACTACATAGTGAATTTCAGGTCAGCCTGGGCTAGAGTGAGACCCTACCTCAAAAAATCAAAAAAAGCAAGCCAGCTGGAGCTGAGGCAGAAGTGTCCTTCCTGCTGGCTAGGTTGCATAGTGTTGGTAGGTCCTATACAGGCTGCTGGCTGAGAAAAGTCGTCAACAATTCTACCCAGTGAAGAATCTTGAATTCTGTAATACTGACCATTGGTTTCAGAGTGATTCAGCCAGGACTTGGAGAATTTATACAGTATAGCTAAAGAAATCTCTCTCTCTCTCTCTCTGTGTGTGTGTGTGTGTGTGTGTTACAGATTCGCAACAGAAATCACCCAACTAAGAGCAGCTTGTGGGAAAAAGAGGTTTATTTTGGCTTACAGGCTCGAGGGGAAGCTCCACGATGGCAGGGGAAAACGATGGCATGAGCAGAGGGTGGACATCACCCCCTGGCCAACATAAGGTGGACAACAGGAACAGGAGACTGTGCCAAACACTGGCAAGGGGAAGCTGGTTATAACACCCATAAGCCTGCCCCCAACAATACACTCCCTCCAGGAAGCGTTAATTCCCAAATCTCCATCACCTGGGAGCCTAGCATTCGGAATACCTAAGTTTATGGGAGACACCTGAATCAAACCAACACATTTCGCCCCTTGGCCCTATAAAGTGATAACCATACATAATGTAAAATACAATGCATTCAGTCCAATGTTGAAAGCCCCCACAGTTTTTCTCAATCCTAATGATGTTCAAACATTCCCACAATCCAATGCCTTTTAACTGAGCCATCATACCAAAAATGTCCCCCCAAGACCCATAATGGCACAGAATAAATATTCACATTGCCAAAGATGGCATTGGACATAGCAAAGAAATATTCAACCAATACAAGATTTAAAACAGGGCAAACATCAAACTCTGTAACTTCAAGTCCAACAACTCTAGTTAGTGACAAGTCTCCAAGTCTGGTAATTCTAACCAGCAACAAGTCTCTGGAGTTCCAATTCCGCCCCTCCAGCTAGGCTACTCACAGTCCTGGAAAACTTCATTCAGGCCAGCAGCTTTGCTTAGCAGCCATCTCATGGTCCAAACATCTCCACTGGATCTCCACTGCAGCCCACAGTTCATCCTCATGGCCCTATGGGGTCTCCATGCAGGCATCCAGCAAACCTGCTTCACACTGCCCATGGCCATTTCCAAAGCACAAGACCGTGTTGCAAACTCAATTACCTTCTCTTTCCTGCATTTCTTATACTCCATAATACCAGGTGGGGTCCCAATTTGTTAATCCGTGGGGGGGGGGAATAAAGCAGATTTTGAAGAACAGGATACTCCTTGAGCACTCGGGCCCCTTCAAAAGACTGCATTCCTTCTGTTGTCCCAATACAGGTCAGCTGGCGCAATCTCAATGGTTGTAATCTCTCATACAATTGCAACTGAAGAGGCAGCAGTTTTGGCTCAAAGATTTCTTTCTTTCTTTTTTTTTTTTTTTTGTGCCATATCCCTCTACTCACATCAGTCTGTTTTCTACCCAAAGCAACCCTGCACAAGTTCTCAGGACATGAGCATAATATCAGGCTTCTCATACAAACTGCTTCTAGCCCAGTCCAGGCAAAGCTATTTCTCACCTTCACTAGCCAAACCTCACAGTCCATAGTTCTTACTACATTCAAGTCTTTCAACTCTGACCAGAATAGTCCATCAAGCTATACTTACAGCACTGCAAGGCATCTCTTAGGCCAAGGTTTCAAATCCTTCCACATTCCTCTTGAAAATCAGCTCCAAAAGGCCAAAGCCACAGTCAGGAGTCTAGCAGCAATCCCACTCCTCGGTACCACTTTACTGTTGCAGTCAGGTTCGCATTGCTGGTAGAAATCACCCAACCAAGAGCAGCTTGTGTGAAAAAAGGTTTATTTTTCTTATAGACTCGAGGGGAAGCTCCAAGATGGCAGGGGAAAACAATGGCATGAGCAGAGGGTGGACATCACCTCCTCACCAACATCAGGTGGACAACAGGAACACGAGAGTGTGCCAAACACTAGCAAGGGGAAGCTGGTTATAACACCCATAAGCCCGCCCCCAACAATACACCACCTGCAGGAGGTGTTAATTCCCAAATCTCCATCACCTGGGAACCTAGCATTCAGAACACCTAAGTTTATGGGGGACACCTGAATCAAATCACTACATACTCTTTCTCTCTTCCCCTTCCTATCTACTGTAGAGTCATGCAGACCTAGGTATGAAATCCAGTTTGATCCTTTATTAGTTGTGTTATCTTAAGTAAGTTACTTAGTCCCTCTGAGCTGTACCTTACTAATAAAACAAATAATAATTGTTTGTGGGAATTAAAAAGAATAATGCATATACAAACTACCTAGCTCAGTGTTGGATATGTACTAGGTAAGTAATAGTCTTTGAAATGGTAAATGATGTCATGAAAAGATGGCAAACCCCATAATTAAATTACTAAATTAATTTAACCTATACCTTGTCCATTGAGCTGATGAATACTTTTTTAAAGGTGGTCACTCCAAGTATGCACAATGATATAAAGGAAAGTCACACATTTCAAGTAAAGTATCAAATTTGATGAAATCTTTAAAAAAAATTATTTCAGACAGGCGTGGCGGTGCACACTTTTAATCCCAGCATTTGAGAGGCCGAAGTAGGAGGATCTCCATGAGTTCGAGGCCACCCTGAGACTACAGAGTGAATTCCAGGTCAGCCTGGACCAGAGAGAGACCCTACCTCGAAAAACAAAACAAAAAAAATTACTTGAGACAGAGAGAGTGTATGGGTAAGCCAGGGCCTCCTGCCACTGCAAATGAACTCCAGACGAATGTGCCATTTTGTGCATCTGGACTTATGTGGGTACTGGGGAATTGAACCTAGAACATCAGGCTTTGCAAAGAAGTACCTTTAACTCCTAAGCCATCTCTCCAGTGCTGCTGGAACCTTTTTAAGGTCACTTTATTTGTGGATATGTAAAAGCCCAAAATCTATGCATTGTCTTTAATATGGCACTTGACAGTAATTTTAGGACTCTCTTAAAGAAATAACCGCAAACACATCTGTAAACATGTTCTATTTTTTAAAAAATATTTGATTTATTCACTTTTTATTTACTTATTTATAAGAAAGAGACAGGTAGAGAGAGAATGGGCACACCAGGGCCTCTAGCCACTGCAAACAAACTCCAGATGCATGTGCCACCTTGTGCATCTGGTTTTACCTGAGTACTGGGGAATCCAATTCAGGTCCTTAGACTTTGCAGGCAAGCACCTTAACCACTGTGCCATCTCTCCAGCCCTCTCACTATTATTTTTAACAATAGCTATAACTGGAAATCACAAATATTTGACAATACAGATTTAAAGAAACCTTGGAAAATCCATATAGTGGGTAGATGGATATGATAATTACAGAAAAATGACCATAACACATTGGTAAGTCAGTTGTAAACTGTGTTTCTATTCCATAGTTTTAAAAAATAATAAAGTAGGAAATTTTGAAGTAATATATGTTGAAATAGCAATTTTGGTTATTTCTGCATTATGGGATTACAGGTGATATTTGTCCTCATTTTATTTTTTAAAATATTTTTATTTATTTTCTTGCAAGAAGAGAGGGAGGGAGATAGAAAGAAGTGAGCGAGAGAGAGAGAGAGAGAGAGAGAGAGAGAATGGGCATGCCAGGGCTTCTAGCCACTGCAAATGAATTCCAGATGCATGCGTCACCTTGTGCATCGAGCTTTACTTGGGTACTGGGGAATCGAACCTGGATTGTTAGGCTTTGTAGGCAAGCACCTTAACCACTTCTCTCTAGCCCCTCATTTTATTTTATTTTTTAAATATTTATTTATTTATTTATTTGAGAGAGAGAGAGAGAGAGGAAGAAGCAGAAAGAATGACAGAATGGGAGCACCAGGGCCTCCAGCCACTACAAACAAACTCCAGACCCATGCACCCCCTTGTGCATCTGGCTTACGTGGGTCCTGGGGAATCAAATCAGGGTCCTTAGGCTTCGCAGGCAAACGCCTTAACCTCTAAGCCATTTCCCCAGCCCTCATTTTATTTTTAATCTCTGTTTCCTAACTTTTCTACAATGACTGTTATAGATAGGATTGTCCTAGGCTGCAAATAGCAAAAATCCAAAGTCCAATGGTTCCACAGATGAACAACGTCAGGGCCCATGTCGGACTGTTCCTGACTTTCCCTTCACGTTCTACATGTGGTCCCTGCAGTCTTTGGTTATCACAACCATATTCAATCCTATATACCAAGACATCATATATACATTGGTCCCAGTAGCCCCACTTCCCACATATGCATCAAATCCCTAGAGTTATTATCCCATGTGCATTAATTCCTGCTTCCCACCCAGTTATCACATATGCATTAATCCCTGTACTAGTCAACCCCTGGACCTTAGTAATCACATATGCATTCAATCCTTTCACCTCAGTTATCTCATGGCCATTAATCCCTGCACCCCAGTTATCACATAGGAACTCCCAGCATACTCCTGTACTCCCAGTGACCACGTATGAATTCGAAAGGAGAAGACAGGGCATGGGAAGGACTAAACCAGGAGAACAAGGTTTGGGTCATGTGACCATTCCTAGCTGGCATGTGGGAGGGAGGAGGCCTCTGTGAAATGAGGTTAAGCCAGCCACTTCGCGATGTCTGCTATAAACAGGTATTCCTTTTATAATGGAGAGAGGGAGGAAACACAACCACAGTTAGTGAAAATTTAAAGCAGGCTGTTTCTTTTATTCTTGACTTTCGATGATTTGTTGTCTCTGACCACCATTCCACCCACTCAGGCTTCAAATTCACACTCACGAGCCAACAGAGGGAGAAGGATTGAAGAAACCAGAGAGGAGATCACACCCTCTTCGGGATGGGGAGTGTTTTACATTGGACTAGGGCACCGGCCTGCTCGCTCAGTGGACCTCACCTGGTCTCCGGGCTGAGGTTCTGGCTATGAAAGTTTATCAAAGAGACTTTTGCCAACTTTAAGGCTCCTGTGATTTTTCCTAGACTGGCATCTCAAACAGCTTGCTTTGGACTCCTTTGGCCATCATTCCAAATAAATGCAATACCCATGACCCTTACCAAGACAATTGCCCATGTTCAAATCCTGACCTGGCCACTTCCGTGGTATGGCATCCCCGGAGGGTAAGCTGTCTGTGTTTCTATCCGCCCCCCCACCCCACTGCAAAATGGGAATCGTAAGAGTGTGCATATCATAGGCTTGCGATGAAAGAGGGGATGAGTCAGTGTTTGTCAAGTGCTTAGAAGGTGCCTGTCACATCGAAAGCTCTCTGTAAGTGTTTGCTTAGAAAATAAACAGGAGAGAAGAGAAATGGACTTAAGCCGTCTGGGCCCTCGGTGTCTGAAGGCGCATCTACCTGTCATAAAGCTGCAAGGGAGGGCTCTGCTCTCTTTTGTTCCCTGCTGGGTGCGTTCCTGATAGGAAGGAAGGAAGGAAGGAAGGAAGGAAGGAAGGAAGGGAGGGAGGGAGGGAGGGAGGGAGGGAGGGAGGGAGGGAGGGAAGGAAGGAGGGAAGAGGCTTAAGTTGCCCAGAGCCCTAAAGCTCCTGCTGGGTGCTCCAGCAGCTTATGAAGGGCAGGTGGCGTCCTCACTCATTTCATGGCTGGAAAAGACCCGTAGGGGACCCTGGTCACACTCCTGCGGGCGGTGGAGCTGAGATTCAAAGCCGGAACAGTCCACGTAGTAAAAACGATGTTATAACCGGGGCAGACCTCACTTTACTTGACCCTACAGGGTTCACATACACATTTAAGCCCTATAATGGAACTTTGACTAAATCCTCCTACAAAAGGTGTTGTTTCTCTATACTCAGTTTAGCAAGCTTGAATGTTCACGTATGATGTTTTCTTTTCCTTTTATTTTTAGCTATATTTTATTTTATTTATTTATTTGAGAGAGAGGGAGAGAATGGGTGCGCCAGGGCCTCCGGCCACTGCAAATGAACTCCAGACGCATGTGCCTCCTTGTGCATCTGGCTAACGTGGGTCCTGGGGAATTGAACTGGGATCCTTTGGCTTTGCAGGCAAACACCTTAACCGCTAAGCCATCTCTCTAGCCCATGTATGGTGTTTTCATATAATATACTATATCTCTACTGTTTTTTTTAACCTGTAGGCCTGAAACGTAGCTGAAATTCTGGGGGAGGGAAGTATTTTTCTCATCCCCCAAGTAACTGGCATTGAGGGGTTGGGGGACGATGGCTCAGTGGGTAAAAGTGCTTGCTGCAGTGTGTGAGGACCTGAGTGGAGCTAGACGTGGTGGTGAGCATTTGCAATCTTAGCCCTAACATAGCAAGATAGGGACGTGAGGGTGATGGGAGCAAAAGAGAAATCTAGCACGGAGAATTCCAAGAAGCTTGCCAACCAGCCGGTGGCATATGGCGTGGTGGCGCACGCCTTTAATGCCAGCACCCGGGAGGCAGAGGTTGGAGGATCGCCGTGAGTTCGAGGCCACCCTGAGACTACATAGTGAATTCCAGGTCAGCCTGGGCTAGAGCGAGAACCTACCTCGAAAAACCAAAAAACCAGCAAAAAAAGAGACCCTGCTCCAAACAGGGTGGAAGGTAAGGTAAGGACTGACATGAGCAGCCGAGGCTGTCCTCTGCCCTCCACATGGGCTCTGTGGCGTGTAGACACAGCAGGGCACGCGTGTGTACACACACAAAGATAATAAAATAATCTGGGTGTGGTGGCGCATGCCTTTAATCCTAGCACTAAGGGGGCATCGGTAGGAGGATCATTGTTAGTTTGAGGCCAGTCTGGGACGACAGTCACATCAAGGTCAGCCTGGACTAGAGTGAGACTGTATCTCAGAAAAAAAAAAAAAAAAAAACAGCAATAACAACAACAAAAAGATAATTAAAATAACTGGCGTGCAGTAGCTCTTACTAGCAATAAATGATATTTTGTTTTGTTTTGTGGTCAGCGGGGCACATTGCATCAAAACTCAAGGCTAGCCTAAGCCAGGTGAAAGCAACCATAATTAACATCAGGAATATCATGCAGGTCCCAATTCCCCCCACCCCCAGAGTCCCAGCAGACTTCCTTCCGGTTCTCTGGTCAGTCAGTTCCACATCTACAAATGCTACTTCCAAAGAGAAAGAACCCAGGATTGCTCAACGTTTTTTTTTTTTTTAATTTTATTTTTGTTTATTCTTATTTATTTATTTGAGAGTGACAGACACAGAGAGAGAAAGAGACAAATAGAGAGGGAGAGAGAGAATGGATGGGCGCACCAGGGCCTCCAGCCCCTGCAAAGGAACTCCAGACGCAGTGCGCCCCCTTGTGCATCTGGCTAATGAGGGTCCAGAGGAATCAAGCCTCGAACTGGGGTCCTTAGGCTTCACGGGCAAGCGCTGAACCGCTAAGCCATCTCTCCAGCCCTGCTCAACGTTTTTATTGACGACTGTGATCATGTCTGAGCAAACTGATGTCGCTGTTATTTCTCTTTAAGAAAAAAAAGAGGAAGAAAGAAAGAAAAGAAAGAAAGAAAGAAAGAAAGAAAGAAAGAAAGAAAGAAAGAAAGAAAGAAATCACTAAACCCCACCTTATCCCACCCTTTGCCTCTGAAATGCTGGAGCCCCTGGTGCCTGAGCTAGAGCCAAGATAAAATAATTGAAAACAAAATAAACTGATTTTTTTGTTGATGTTCCCAACTGATCATGTGCGCTCCCACCCCAAGTTGCAAAGACCCAAGGGAACGTGAACCAAGGTCACTTGGGGGGGGGGGTCCCACTTGGGTCTTCTTCCTGGTCCACAGCCTGTCTGATGACAGCCCCGGCCCCATGCCAGGCGCAGTAACCTTTTCAGGATTCCTCTCCATCCGCGCCCACCTCCCCTCTCCAGCCACTGATCTTTCCCCTCCGACACTCTCAGCTTCAGACTCGTTTTTCCCCAAGTCCTTCTGCCAGGGAGTCGGTGTGCAAAATCCCCGAGGAGCAGCTGCCCGGAAGCTCTCAAGGGCCGATCCTGTGGGTGGGGCCGGCACCAGGCAGGAGAGATTAGGTGAAACATTAGCCTCGGCTTGCTGGACACGGTCCAGTGTCTTTCAATGGCTTCTTTATGCGTTTTGGGTGCCGGGCTTGTTTGGCATGGGACAAGCACCCATTAGAGGATTTCACAATGCTCTGCCATGCTACAGTTCTAAACATGTGAACTCATCACCCAAGAAGATTTGTGATTTTACCCTCTTCTTCTCTCCTTGTCCCCCCCTCCTCCACCCCCCCCCCCACTTCTCCCCAGAGAGCTACAGGGAAAAGCACTCCAAGTGAATTAATCAAAATGACTAGGAAATGCTCTAAAAATAATAAATGTTGTTATGGTCTGGATCACTTTCAACTTTCAACTCGTATTGTAAATGTGAAGATCCATATGTCAAATCGCATGTTTTATTATTATTATTATTGTTGTTGTTATTTTGGTTTTGCGAGGTAGGGTCTCACTCTAGCCCAGGCTGACCTGGAATTCACTATGGAGTCTCAGGGTGGCCTCGAACTCACAGTGCTCTTCCTACCTCTGCCTCCCGAGTGCTGGGATTAAAAGCGTGCACCACCACGGCCGGTTGGAACATCTTTTAAAAAATTTATTTGTTTGTTTGCAAGAAGAGAAAGAGAGAGAGAAGAAAAAAAGAGAAAGAACCTACATGCCAGGGCCTCTAGCCACTGCAAACGAACTCCAGATGCATGGACTTCTTTGTGCATCTGACTTTACATGGTGTACCAAGGAACCAAACCTGGGTCGTTAGATTTTGCAGGCCTTTAACTGCTGAGCCACCTCTCCAGCCTCCTCCTCCTCCTCCTTCTTCTTCTTCTTCCTTCTTCTTCTTCCTTCTTCTTCTTCTCCTTCTTCTTCTTCAAGACAGGATCTCCCTATGTAGCCAGGCTGACCCTCTAACTCAAAATCCTCCTGCCTCGGCTTCCTGGAGAGCTAGGATTATAGGTATCTACTACCACATTCAGCTACCACTATTATTGTCGTCATATTTTCAAAATACCTTGGCTAGGAAGATGGCTCAGCAATTAAGGGTACGTGCTTGCAAAGCTTGAGACCTGGGTTCAATTCCCAAGCCATCCATGTAAGCCAGCTGCACAAAGTGGCACATGTACCTGGAGTTCGTTTGCAGTGGCAAGAAGCCCTGGCACACCTACACACACACACACACACCATGTACAAATAATTTTTTAAAAAATATTTTATTTTCACTTATTTATGGCAGGGGGGAATGGGCATGCCAGGGCCTCTAGCCACTGTAAACAAACTATGGACATATGCGCCATCTTGTGCATCTGGGTTATGTGGGCTCTGGGGATTCGAACCTGGGTCCTTAGGCTTTACAGGCAAGCGCCTTAACTGCTAAGCCATCTCTCTAGCTCCATTTTTTTTTTTTTAAAACCCTTCTGGTAGGTTAACCCCCCAAAAGTGCTTTTAGTTTGGCGTGGTGGTGCACATCTTTAATCCCAGCACTCAGGGCTGGAGGTTGGAGGGTCGCCGTGAGTTCGAGGCCACCCTGAGACTACATAGTGAATTGCAGGTCAGCCTGGGCTAGAGTGAGACCCTACCTCGAAAAACTAAAGCAAATAAACAAAAAAAGTGCTTCTGGGTTCTCAAGGCCTTCAGGCATGGCTGGAACAAGATTAGACGAATCTCACGGTGTGGCTGAGGAGGAGACCCTGAACTGGAGACCTGGTAAGTGCTGGTGAATGCTGTGAGCCCTCTTCCTCCTTTAATTCATGCGGTTCTCATTTTCAACTGGCTTTACTCCCTGATAGATAATCCCAAATATCCATGAGCTGGGGCCCAAGGTCTACACCCAAACCACCCACAGCCCTGGAAGAGCATTTATCCATGTCAGGCAGGGTGACGAGGTCAGGGCGCTTGAGAGGCAAAAATAGGAGCGAGGACTCCCGGGGCTTAAATGTGCACGTTCTTTTGTCCAAATCTAAGCCCTAGCTGTTACTGGGCTGAATCACAAAGATATTTCCAGCTTACGACATCTTATCTGGCCTGAGACTGCTCCTCAGATAATTCCTGGATCTTCATTCTCAAAAGAAAAAAAAAAGAAGGAACAAAAAGGCCGTTTGCAGTGTTGAGAATCCCAGCCTTCATTAGCCAGCCTCCATAAATCACGGGTGGCAGGAAAGACTGGAGGGTCATGGGTAATTGAATTCCAGCCAACCTTCACACCTAATTCAAGCCAACCCTTTGACTTCCTTCCTGGCCCATATGCTGCTACGCATTACTTGTAAATTCAAAGGAACCTTTTTCTGAGTGTCTACTATGTGTTAGCTTTGTAAAAGATGGCTCCTGGGCTGCAGAGGCGGCTCGGCGGTTAAGGTGCTTGCCTGCGAAGTCTAACGACCCAGGTTCAATTCCCCAGGACCCACGTAAAGCCAGACGCACAGGGTGGCGCATGCGTCTGGGTCCATTGTTCTCACTTCTCTCTTCCATCTCTCTCTCTCTCTCTCTCTCTGCTTGCAAATAAATAAATAATAAAATAAATTTTTGTTTAGAAAAAAGAAAAGAAGGATGGCTTCTTTATCTCGCTTCACCCATCCATTCCTTCTGTCCACCCTTCCGTCAGATCCCAGATATGAGGATTGAACAGATAGTTCAGAGAACAGTAAAGGTCATCCTGGGGTCGATCCAGACACCCTGGCTTTCTCAAGACACCTTGGCTTTTCTCGAGCTCTTTCTCGGCCTGTATTTGATGTGGGAATGTCAGGGGTGTAATTTAAGCTGTGGGCCTCAAGGTCCTCCATCTGTGATTGGAGTAGGGTGTGGCGTGACGGTGGGAGAGGAGAGGCCGTGGCCTCACTAACCTAGCAGGGCTCTGGGAAGGCTGAGGGGGTTAAGTGAGATGATGTGTGGGCAAGGTAATGGTGAGCCGCGGGCCCCTCAGACCTGCAGGATTACAGTGACTGACTTCCGCAGTCTCTGTGAAGAGTTAGTAGGAAACAGGCCCATCCGGGAACAAACAGAAACACACACACACACACACACACACACACACACAGAGAGAGAGACACAGAGAGAGAGAGAGAGAGAGAGAGAGAGAATGGGCATGCCAGGACCTGTAGCTGCCCCAAACAAATTCCAGATGCACGCGCCACTTTGTGCATCTGGCTTTACGTGGGTACTGGGATTGAACCCTGGTCGTTAAGCTTTGCAGGCAAGCGCCTTAATTGCTGAGCCATCATCTGCCCAGCCCTCTCCCCTGAGTCCATTCGGTAAGCCCCTGGATCACCCTCACGTCTACTGTGTGTGCAGGTTACCCGGATTTCCTGGTCAGAACACCCGTGGCATTTCACAGTTTCCAGAAGGTGTGAGGCCACATCACACTCCACTGTTACTCTCATTCTCCCACAGTTTGAAACCAGCTCAGCAGTGACTTATCACTGTTCACTATAGCTCTCCAATCCATAATGAAGCCAGCACTGAATTGCTACAAATAATATTTTTGGCAGCAATACTTTTATTTTTTTTAAAAAAAACTTTTTTAGGAAAGATGAGTCAAGATTGTTCAGAGGTTTGCTAGGGGAAAAAATTAATGTGCTCAAATAATTTTTACTTTCTTTTTCTTCTTTTTTTTTTTTTAATGAGGTAGGGTCTCCCTCTAACCCAGGCTGACCTGGAATTCACTATGTAGTCTCAGGATGGCCTCGAACTCACTGTGATCCTCCTACCTCTGCCTTCTGAGTGCTGGAATAAAGGCATGAGCCACCACATCCAGCTTATTTTCTTCAATGTTTTTTGTTTATTTTTGTTTATTTATTTGAGAGCGACAGACAGAGGGAGAAAGAGGCAGAGAGAGAGAGGGGAGAGAGAGAGAGAATGGGCACATCAGGGCCTCCAGCCACTACAAACGAACTCCAGATGCATGCACCACCTGTGCATGTGGCTTACGTGGGCACTGGGGAATCGAGCCTCGAACAGGGGTCCTTAGGCTTCACAGGCAAGCACTTAACCGCTAAGCCATCTCTCCAGCCCCCCGGCTTACTTTCTTGTTTTAATTCCAGAATGCTACGAGACCTCTACGATGCAGCCAGCAGCCTGAGCGGCCCAGAGAGCTGTGCTTAGGTGGTAATGTGAACGGAATTATTCCTTGCTGTTGGATAAGTGTCTGCTGTCCAGAGATAATTACCCAGGCCCAGATGAGCATCATGGGAGATGAATGCTGAAGCAGAGACCGCTGTTTATTTTCCATGTTGCAGCATAATCGCCTCCACCGGGGAACTTCATTAGCATCTTGGCTAACCCCGAAGCCTAAGGACCCATGTTCGACTCTCCAGATCCCACACAAGCCAGATGCACAAAGGCGAGGCAGGCGCAAGGTCACACATGCCACTAGGTGGCGCAAGCGTCTGGAGTTTGATTGCAGTGGCTGAGGCCCTGGGGCGCCAATTCTCTTTCTCTCCCTCTATCCTCTTCTCTCTCTTTCTCTAAAAAAAAGGAGGGGGAGGGACAAAGATTGTTGTTGTATTGGTCACAGCTGCTGCACTGGGGCCTGACAGTAATGTGGTGACACATGGTACAGGCGAAGGCTGGGGACTGTCACTAGCTGCCAGGGTCAGACCTCAGCTTTGCAGCTTCCATTACAGCACACCTTGGGTAGGTCGCTTCACCTGTTGCTTGATTTTCCTTTGGCAAATGGTGACGCAGTCATGGTGCAATCTAATTCACAGAGTTGTGCTGGGACGAATTAGTCAACCCAAGGCAGTGAGAAACCTGCCAGGAACAGAAGAGCATCCACGCGAGGCTCGGTCCAATTCTGTATTTCTGTTTTATTGAGAAAGTATTTTGCATCCAACCCCGTGTGGTCAAGACTTGAGCTTTTTAAGTCATCCCTGAAGGCCTTCACCTTGGACCAGTTCCCCATCTTCTTTAACCAATCTGTAAGCCACCGCTCTCTTCCCCACTCAAAGCTCCTTCTCCCACAACTTACAAAAATCACATGCAGAAATTCTAAAAGGATCGTTTCTTTTTTTCTCTTTTGCGTGTGTAGGTGTGTGGTATGCATGTTCACGTTTGTGTGGGTGGACATGTGCATGTGTGGTGTGCATGTATGTAGAGGCCAGAGGTCAACCACACCTCACACGTACATGGGTTATGGGGTGGGTCGGAACTCTGGTGCCCATGCTTTTGAGATAAGTGTTTCTGCCAACTGAGCCATCTCATTTGCCATCCCACCTCAAAGTCCATATGCAGTCATTTCCTTTCTTGTTTTTTGTTTTTCAAGGTAGGGTTTCGCTGTAGCCCAGACCGACCTGGAATTAGTCTCAGGCTGGCCTCAAACTCACGGCTATTCTCCTATCTCAGCCTCCCAAGTGCTGGGATTAAAGGCATGTACCACCACGCCTAGCACAATCATTTCTAATTGCTTTGTGTCTTCTATAGCTGTTCCCCCCTCCCAATATTTTGTTTTATTTATTTATTTGAGAGACAGACAGAAAGAGGCAGACAGAAAGAGTGAGAGCACACCAGGGCTTCCTGCCACTGCAAACGAGTTCCAGATGCATGTGCCATTTCGTGCACCTGGCTTTACATGGGTACTAGGGAATTGAACCAGGCCATCAGGCTTTGCAAGCAAGTGCCTTAACTGATGAACCATATCTCTACCCCTTGCTGTTTTATTTAAAACAAATTTCGTGTAGCATGTTTGTAGTGCTGTCTCTTCAGTCATTTTTATTTATTTTATTTTTTAAATTTTATTTATTTATTTAACAGAGAAAGAGAGAGAGAGAGAGAGAGAGAATGGGTGCGCCAGGGCCTCCAGCCACTGCAGACGAACTCCAGATGTGTGTGTCCCCTTGTGCATCTGGCTAAAGTGGGTCCTGGGGAACCGAACCTATGTCCTTTGGCTTTGTAGACAAACACCTTAACTGCTAAGCCATCCCTCCAGCCTCTTTTTTTTTTTTTTTTTTAATGAGAGACAGAGAGAGAGAAAGAGAATGAGAATGGGCATGCCAGGGCAAATGAACTCCAGATGCATGCATCACCTTGTGCATCCTTCTTCTTTGGGTCCTGGGGAATTGAACCTGGGTCCTTTGGCTGTGTAGACAAGCACCTTAACTGCTAAGCCATCTCTCCAGCCCTTGAGTCATTTTTAAATCTAGAATACCTCCTTTATTTATTCCTTCCCCCATTTGGCTTTTGAAGGATTTAGTTTTTAGACAGTTGAGTTAGTGTGTCTATTCCTAAGAGTCTCTATCTTCAGCTATCAGCCGGCTCTCACCAGCAAGATGGTGAAGTGTGGCCCCAGAATTTCTACTAGATGGGATGCAACATGGTTATAAGGAGTTGGGAATAGGGGACGGGTGACTTTTGTGTGAAAAAAAAAAGGGAAAGGGCTGGAGAGATGGCTTAGTGGTTAAGCCTGCAAAGCCTAAGGACCCATGTTCGACTCTCCAGATCCCACACAAGCCAGATGCACAAAGGTGAGGCAGGCGCAAGGTCACACATGCCCACTAGGTGGCGCAAGCGTCTGGAGTTTGATTGCAGTGGCTGAGGCCCTGGGGCGCCAATTCTCTTTCTCTCCCTCCCTCTCCTCTTCTCTCTCTTTCTCTAAAAAAAAGGAGGGGGAGGGACAAAGATTGTTGTTGTATTGGTCACAGCTGCTGCACTGGGGCTGCCAGTACTGTGATGACACATGGTACAGGCGAAGGCTGGGGACTGTCCACTAGCTGCCCAGGGTCAGACCTCAGCTTTGCAGCTTCCATTACAGCACCACCTTGGGTAGGTCGCTTCACCTGTTGCTTGATTTTCCCTTTGGCAAATGGTGACGCAGTCATGGTGCAATCTAATTCACAGAGTTGTGCTGGGACGAATTAGTCAACCCAAGGCAGTGAGAATCCTGCCAGGAACAGAAGAGTATCCACGCGAGGCAGCCGTCCTCGCCTCTATTGAGACTTTCCCTCCCACCTTCTGCGAGCTTCCTCCTTCGGTCACCTTCTGGAACAAGATCTGCCTTGACTCTACGTTCCGTTAACTCTCCTGACCCAGGAGCGCCTCGTGTGCTTACAACCTCACCCTCCTTCCCCTGGCTAAGGCCCTCTTGCTCCAAATTCTATTTTAAAAATATCCATGTGGTTTTATTTTCTTTCATTAAGTTGCATGCCTAGTTTAGCCACGCCCCTCCCCTTTTTTGTGGCTTTTTCTGAGATAGGATCTCACTCTAGCCCAGGCTGACCTGGAACTCACTCTGGAATCCTGGGATAGCCTCGAACTCACAGCGATCTTTCTAGCTCTGCCTCCCAGGTGCTGGGATTAAAGGCGTGTGCCACCATGCCTGGCCTAGCTTTCTCCCTTTTTACGCTGATGAATAGATTCATCCTTGGACTTAAGACACCTTTAAGCCTGTTATTTGCCTTCCAGAAACATTTTTCTGGTGTTAAGTGACCATCCGTTGGGTCTTCTATCAGCCTGCCAGGAGTACTTTTGAGCCTCCAAGAGGAGCTGGGCTCTAGGCTGGAGACAGACATGAAGCAGGCATGGACCTGGTGAGGAAAGAGAACCAGCCAGTTCTGGGGAGATAGCTCAGTCCATAAAGTGTTTGCTTTGTAAGCACAAGGACCCAAGTTCGGGTTCCCAGCACCCTTACCAAAGCTGCACACCGCACGCAGCATGCGCCTGGAATCTCAGCACAGGAAAGGCAGACACAGGAGCTCCCTAAGGCCTGCTGACGAGCTAGTCCAGCCAAATCAGTGAGTTCCAGGTTCAGTGAGAGACTCTTAGCTCAAAAAATAAGGTGGAGGGCTGGAGGGATGGCTTAGCGGTTAAGGCGTTTACCTGCAAAGCCAAAGGACCCTGGTTCGATTCCCCAGGACCCACGTTAGCCAGATGCACAAGGGGGCACACTACTCTGGGGTTCATTTTGCTGGTGGCTGGTGGCCCTGGTGCACACCCATTCTCATTCTCTCCCCTCTTTCTCTGTCAAATGACTAATAAATAAATAAAAATAAAATATTTTATAAAAAAAAATAAGGTGGAGAGCTATTGAGGAAGACACCCGACATTGACCTCCTTGTTCTCCATGTGCACATATGTGCAATGCCTGCACATACACCTGCACATACATACATATGAATACACATCTGCCCTCCTCCCACCTCTTCCACCACACACACGAGAACCAGCCAGTCCCTCAAAGTGAATCTGAGTCTCTACTGCGTGAAGTTCTGGAAATTCCCACACCCTGACGGCGCGTGGAATTCTGGGAGAGCCTGGGAGAATGGCTGGAGGGGGTATGAACAAGACCCTTTCTCCACTGTCCCAAAGTGCACACGAGTGTGACTACAGTCGCTACAATCATATCCCGTTTCCCTGTGCACCCTTGAACCATTTCTAGAAACATTCCTAGCATCGTTTTGAGCTCTAGCCATTAACTGCTTCCACAAAAACGCGCGTGTTTTACCAGAACGACTGTCACCTACTCAAATCTTTGTCTGAAGAATGGGGATGGTGCCAACGGCCTCCACCATCTGTAGGGTTGTTGCTAATGTCAAATGACTTCGTCTTGATAAATGCTTAGGGTCCAGCACGGATGCATGTGTCGCCACGTAGGAATAAGGTTGTGGAGAGATTAGGGGCGAGCCAAAAAACATCAAGACTCAGGGCAGGAGAATTTTAAGGGGTGTGGAGGAAGGCAAAGGAGTCTGAGGTCTGACTGGGACAGCAAACAAGGCAGGGGTCACTTGAGGAAAGTGTGGCCAGGACAAAGGGAAAGTCAAAGATTAACTCTGACTGCTTTTATAATTAGACGAAACAAAACGCTGGCCTCTTCTGCTCCCTGTATTGTGACTTCTAAGCAGCCAGTTTTAGAGCAGTCATCTGCTGTGTGATGGTTAATGTTTTTAATTACATATTTATTTATTTATTTAAGAAAGAGAGAGAGAGAATGGGCACACCAGGGCCTCTGAGCCACCAAAAACGAATTCCAGACACATGTGCCACTCTGTGCTTCTGGCTTTACACGGGTGTTTGGGAGTTGAACTGAGGTCGTTAGGCTTTGCAGGCAAGTGCCTTAACTGCTGAGCCATCTCTCTAGCCCTTAGTTACTTCTTTTAAGAATATATTTTATTTATTTGAGAGAGGGAGAAAGAGAGAGAGAGAATGGGCATGCCAGAGCCTCTAGCCACTGCAAACAAACTCCTGATGCATGAGCCCCCTTGTGCATCTGGCTTATGTGGGTCCTGGAGAGTCAAACCGGGATCCTTTAGCTTTGCAGGCAAATGCCTTAACCACTAAGCCATCTCTTCAGCCCCTACAAGTCTTGTAAGAATAAGACAGCAGACACCTGCAAAACCTAAGGAACCAGGTTGGATTCCCCAATACCTATATAAACCATATGCACAAGGTGATGCATGTGTCTGGAGTTCATTTGCAGTGGGTAGAGGCCCTGGCATGCCCATTCTCTCCCTCCTTCTCTTTCTCTGCTTGCAAATAAATAAATAAAATTTTTAAAGAAGCAAAAACTACACAAGCCCTGTGGGTGGGGGAGGGGAGCTACTACTGTTTTTTAGCTAACTGGATATAATATGCCCCCCCCCAATACTTAGGTTTATGCCTGTATGTTAACTCTGCTGTCACTCTTGGTTAGAGAAGCTTCTCTCTCTCTCTCTCTCCCTTTTTTTGGTTTTTCAAGGTAAGGTCTCACTCTAGCTCAGGCTGACCTGGAATTCACTATGTAGTCTCAGGGTGGCCTCGAACTCATGGTGATCCTCCTACCTCTGTCTCCCGAGTGCTGGGACTAAAGGCACGCGCCACCATACCTGGCTCCACCTTATATTTTGAGACCTGGAATTCACTGATTCAGCTAGACCAGCTAGCTGGCAAGCCTTGCGGATCTTTCTGCCTCCGCCTCTCCAGAGCCGGGCAGCACTCAGCTCTTACTTGGGTTCTGGGGATGAAACTCAGCTCTTCATGCTTTTGCAGTAAGCATTTTACCCGCCGAGCCATCTCCCTCATTCGCTGCAGACATTCAACTCACTTTTTAAAAAAATAATTAAAAAAAATTTTTTTGTTTCTTTCTTTATTTATTTGACAGCGACAGAGAGAAGGAGGCAGAGAGAGAGAGAGAGAGAGAATGGGCGCACCAGAGCTTCCAGCCTCTGTAAACGAACTCCAGATGCGTGCGCCCCTTGTGCATCTGGCTAACGTGGGTCCTGGGGAATTGAGCCTTGAACTGGGGTCCTTAGGCTTCACAGGCAAGCGCTTAACTGCTAAGCCATCTCTCCAGCCCTCAACTCACTTTTATTTTTTAGTTTTAGTTTTAGTTTTTCGAGGTAGAGTCTCACTCTAGCCCAGGCTGACCTGGAATTCACTATGTCACGAACTCACAGGAATCCTCCTACCTCTGCCTCCCTAGTGCTGGGATTAAAGGCGTGCGCCACCACGCACAGCTAGAGAAGCTTCTCTTTTCGGATGGTCATAACCACTGTGGAGACTGAAAGTTCATCAAAGTGCTGAGAAGTGACAGTGTAGTGCTCAGCACTGAGCAGGACATCTCTCACATCCTCCAAGGCTCACACGGACCGTTGTGGAAGAGGTTGGTGGAAAGAATGTAAGAGCCAAAGGGAAGGGGAGGAGTGTTTACAATATTGTCATGCAGACATTAAGTGGCCTTGATATTCATGACCTTACAGTGGCTGATGCCACCTATACAAGACATACACAAGCCCTGCGTAATATGAAGGCAAAAGTGCAAACTTCTAAATGAATAATAATGATGTATAATGTATGTTTTTGTAATTTTTTTTTTTTTTTTGGTTTTTCAAGGTAGGGGTTCACTGTAGCCCAGGCTGACCTGGAATTTGCTATGTAGTCTCAGGGTGGCCTCGAACTCACGGTGATCCTCCTACCTCTGCCTCCCGAAGTGCTGGGATTAAAGGCGTGTGCCACCACGCCCGACTCATGTTTTTGTAAAGTTTTTAAAAACAGATGACAGTGAAAATCTAGTAAGTGTTTGTAGGATGAAAAAAAAATGTATTTTCATAGCTTTCTACTCTTCGGCCACCAAGTACTTCACAGCGTTATCTGTGTCACTAATATCCAGCCCAGAGGTAGGGTTGGGTGACACAGGTTGTATCTGTTGTATAACATTTGGGGACTGATATGAACACATTGCTATGATAAAAATATATCCTTTTTTTTTTTTTTCAGCTAGTGTGGTTGTTGAAGTATGAGTCAGTTGAGTGAGCTTGGGCAGAAATGGGGTGGCAGCTGAATACCCACTCATATGGCAAATGCCCAGAGGGCTAGAGGTGGGAGGAAGCGGACCTGGTACACCAACATGGCGTTCCCAGTGTCAGGCCCATGGGTCTCTAGACGGTTGACAACACACAGCCCACCTACAGATCAGAAATTAGCAACAAGCAGCATACTTGGAGGGGGGGCCATATTTTGAGGTTTTTTTTTTAAATTGTAAAATTATGTGCAAACATTGTAGAAATGTTGGAAGACGTGGCCAAGAAATGAATAAACAGAATACAATCTTGAGATTTCTTTTTATACTGTTAATACCTTTCAATGTGGACTTATATTTTAGACACTTATGTGCATACACATATACTCACAGAAAGGGAGACATTACACAGTTTCTTATATATTCTTTTTTTTTTTTTTTTTTTGAGGTAGGGTCTCACTCTAGCCCAGGCTGACCTGGAATTCACCATGTAGTCTCAGGGTGGCCTCGAACTCACGGCAATCCTCCTACCTCTGCCTCCCGAGTGCTGGGATTAAAGGTGTGCACCACCACACCCCGGTATATATTATTTATTTTTGCTTACACAGTTTTGTAACCAAAAAATTACACATTCATAGCATAATTTTGAATGGTGACCTGACTTCTTATGGTATAGATGTTTCTCTGCCTCTCTCAAATAAATAAATAAACATAGTATTTTAAAAGATATTTATTTATTTAAAAGAAAGAGAGAGAGAATGGGCACACCAGGGCCTCTAGCCACTGCAAATGAACCCCAGATGCATGCACCACTTTATGTATCTGACTTTATACGGGTACTGGGAAACTGACCCCAGGTCATTAGTCTTTGCAGGCCAGCGCTTTAACTGCTGAGCCATCTCTCTAGTCCCTGTGTTCATTTCTTTTATTTTTAAAAAATATTTTATTATTTATTTATTTGCGAGAAAGACACAGGGAGTAAGTGAGAGAGAGAAAGAGTGAGAGAGAGAATGGGTGTTCCAGGGCCTTCAGCCGTCGCAAAAGAACTCCAGACACATGCGTCACCTTGTGCATCTGGCTTACATGGGTCCTGGGGAATCGAACCGAAGTCCTTTGGCTTTGCAGGCAAATGCCTTAACCGCTAAGCCATCTCTCCAGCGCCCCCTATGTTCATTTTTAAATTGTTGCTGCGTGACAAACAACTACCAGTTTGGTGATTTACAATAACACACAGTTCCTACTAGTCAAGAGTCCTACCACAGCCTGGCCGGGTCCTCTGAGGTGGTATGAAGGAGTCCCCCGGCACTGGGGCTCATCTGACTGCAGAAAGATGTGCTTCCTGCCCTCACTGGTGTACTGCCATTCTTAGTCTACCTGTTGCTGTAGGACTCATGGATGTTTGGCTCCTCAGAGAGCAAGACTCAAGAGGAAGTCTTCTGCCAAGACAGAGTCCTATACAATGTAAGGGAATCATATAGAGTGAAATCCTGTGTCTAAGCCTTTCACCGTGTTCTACTGGTTAAATCAAGCCACAAGTCCCCACTACTTTCAAGTGGAGGGAATTACGTGAGGGTTTGCACCCCAAGAGACAAGCATGGTGGAGGCACATTAAAGTTTGTTAATCAAACATGTGATAGGAAAATAGAAGGGGGAATGTTGGGAGGGAAAGATTTAAGCAGGAATAGGGGTGAGGGAAAGAAGAGAGAAAGTGGTAGGGGGAAGATTAACCAAACTAAGGACATATGAAAATGAAATGTGGAAACCTACTACTTTAAAGCTAATTAAACAATATATAGGGCTGGAGGGATGGCTTAGTGGTTAAGGCGTTTGCCTGCAGACCCAAAGGACCCAGGTTCGACTCCCCGCGACCCACATTAGCCAGATGCACAAGGGGGCGCATGCATCTGGAGTTCATCTGTAGTGGCTGGAGGCGCTCGGGCACCCATTCTTTCTCTCTCTGTCTCCCCCTCTTTCTCTGTCAAATAAATAAAGAAAAATAAAATATTTTTAAAACTATATTATTATTATTATTATTATTATTTTGGTTTTTCAAGGTAGGGTCTCACTCTAGCCCAGGCTGACCTGCAATTCACCACGCCTGGCATACATATATATATATATATATATATATATATATATATATATATACACATATATATATATATATTTCATAATATGAGTAAATGAATCCTCCATGGGAAGATAAAACTTCTCCCAGAAGCATAGGTCATAAATTGAAACTCCCAGTGCCAAGGATAAGATAACCCCCACACATACAATGAGCAACAGAGGCTCCTAAGACAATATAGGCTATTGCCAGTGCTCTTGGCTGCCCACCAAAACTAGATGATAAGTCCTTATTGCTGAAGGTGCCACACACGCTTCAGTTGCGAGATGTGGTGAAATCATGCTTGAAGCTTCCCTCCTGCTATCATAGTGCCAAAAGGTACTATGCTGGTGTCGGAGGTGGGTGGTGGGGGGAGGAGGGGAGGAAGCCATCAGTAGTCCTACCCAGCTGTAGAACCTGTGCGCTCCACAAATGACCTGCCAGGCGAGATGTGCCCGCCGTTGCAATAGCGGCATGACTGATAGGGGAGTAACCAACGGCTTTCTGATTGGCTGTGAGGCCTGCTCCAAAGGAGGGAATTCATACCTGGTACTGTAAACCTGGTAGGTTAGAGAGTTCATAGGCCCTACTGGGGAACCTGTTACTTTTGCTGTGCTAAGCGGACAGGTTTTCAAATTACCTTTTTATACCCATAGATCAGGGCTGCTTTCTGCCTCAGTCACAGAGGTTTCTTTCTGCAATGGGCACAGGTTAATGCGGAGCTGCAAAAGTGCTGATAATAGAGGAAGAAAGAACACGTAAGAGCCAGAGGATGGCGGGGGCGGGGGGGGGCAGTGTCGTGGAAGGCTGTCATCTGGATGCATCTTAGCCCTATTACGCTCATGAACTCACATCAGCTGCGGTTAACTGCATGACACCCCATCACACAAAACCCCCACTGCCCCCAGAGTAGCTATTGGCAGTCAATGGCTTCCAGGGGAGAAGGAATCATGTTTTTCAGTGGTGTTGCCGCTGATCAGTTGCCCCGTACTCCAACAAATAACCTTCCACCCCTGTGCTTGCAAGCAGCCCGCATTTAACTCAGTGAGTCACACATGCACGCACAAACACTTACATAATACACACACACTCACACACACACGCACGCACACACACTTACACACACACTGGTAGGAAGGGGGCTATTTGGGAAGAAGAAGGAGTTTAGTGGGAGGGGGGGGATAAAAGAGGGTTGGAGAATAAGATAAAAATATATACATGTATGAAATTGTCCAAAATAAATATGAAATAAAATGTGTTCACCATACAAAACGAGCCAGAAATCTCTCCACTTGGGGTGCTTTCTGCCTGAATAACCAGGCAAATCAAAAACTTGGGAAAATGTAAAATCTGAAGCCCATTCACTGAAAACCATCACTTCACACCTCTCCTTTCTAGTGGAGTTGGATAACCAACCACACTGTAAACAATATTTGGCCCAAGATAAATGTGATTTCTTAGGTGCACCCCAAGCATGTGTTTTAGGTTTTCTTGGGAATTCATTTCTACAGCCCTATGACTAAGTCATTTCCCCCCAACTTTGTCTTGTGGCAGGAGGTGGCATATCCAAACCCATGTCATGATGACCGCAGCTGAGACAGTTTCCACATGAAATTATGTGAGCTATTCTTATGTCTCTAATTACTATGCCTCCCCAAACCTAGCCCTGAGTTTCCACAGCCCTTTAAAAATATTTAAATACAAAGGGAAATAATCAGTAACAAAATTTCTTTAGGGCTGGAGAGATGGCTTAGCAGTTAAGACACTTGCCTGCAAAACCTAAGGACCTGAGTTCAATTCCTCAGTACCCACATAAAGCCAGCTGCACAAGGTGGCGCGTGTGTCTGGAGTTTGCTTGCAGTGGCTAAGAGGCCCTGGCATGCCCATTCTCTCTTTGTCTCTATCTTGCTCTGTCTCTAATAAATAAATAAATAAATAAAATAATTTAAAAAACAAAATGAACCCTTATATGATTTGTGTCATTGAACAGGAATACTAACTGGGTGTGGTGGCTCATGTCTTTAATCTCAGTACTTGGAAGGTAGGTTGATTGTGTGAGTTCAAGGCCAGCCTAGGCTACAGAGTAAGACCCTGCCTGAAAATAAATAAATAAATAAAAATAATACTGCAGGAATTCCCCGTGGTAGATGTCCACATCAGCTGCCTTTTTAAACCTCTAGAAAAGTTCTTGTTCTACAGCCCATGTTTTTCTTGGGCCAATGAAGCACAATGAAGCATTGTCTCCGTGGAAATGCATCTGTAATTCAGCACCTTGGAGGAGATGATATTTGTCTTCGAGTTCTCTTCTTGTTGGTGTGTTCTGACTTGAAGACCACAATGGTCCTGGTGAGTGAGGAATGATAAGAAGTGGGCCCTTAGTGGAGTGGGGGCAGGGAGGAGGCAAATGATGGTACCAACACATGATGTGTCTACACAAAGTTTCTACTGAATTAAAAAAAAAAAACAAAGGCTAGAGAGGTGAGTTAGCAGTTAAGGTGCTAGCCTGTGAAGCCTAAGGACTCATGTTCGACTCTCCAGGTCCCGGGTAAGCCAGACGCACAGTGACACAAGTGCCCAGGGTTGTGCATGCGCACAAGGGGGCACACACATCTGGAGTTCAAGTGCAGTGGCTGGAGGCCCTGGCGTACCAATTCTCTCTCTCTCTCTCACTCTTGCATTAAGAGAAAAAGAAAAAAAAAAGCAGTCTGTTGGATTTGCTTAAAAAAAAAAAAAGATGAGCTGGAGAGATGGCTTAGCAGTTAAACACTTGCCTGCAAAGCCTAAGGACCCAGGATCCATTCCCCAGTACCCATGTAAGCCAGATGCACAAGGTGGCACATGTGTCTGGAATTTGTTTGCAGTGGCTAGAGGCCCTGCTGTGCCCATTCCCTCTCTATCTGCCTCCCTCTCTCTCTCAAATAAAATAAATAAAAATGTTTTTTGTTTTTTTTTTTTAAAACAACGAATCTTCCCCAAGTGCCAGATGATGCTATGGGTCAGGTATTGCCAAACCAGGGGTCTGTATGATTCAGAGCAGGCTCAGTGCAGTCTCTGGCTTACTCCTCCCAGGCTCAGATGTACAAAGCAAAGGTAGCTTATAACCACTCTTAAGTGTCCCCCAACACCCGTACTGATGACTAACAGAGGTGCCAACGGGCTGGTTTGGTTCAGTCTGGCATACTTGGGCTATTCCAGTAAGCTGTGTCTTTAGAGTGAGTCAGTTTTTCCAGTTGACATCACTTTTCCTCTTAACTCTCCGTGGCAGGATCAAGCCATGGGGAGGCTCAAGGACTCGGGGCCACCGGGAAAGAGGGCGGTGCACTGAGCTCTGCTGGTCCACACTTAGGAGCCGGCTGGCATCTGTCAGATTGCCAGGCTGCTGTCGGCCCAGACGGTGTGGAGGAAGCTCACTGCTGAGGTGCCCTTCTGAGGGGCTGTGGGTCTTGTCTGGAGGGGATTCCAGGTCCTTCCTGCTAACTCAGCCTCATCCTGTCCTAGCCCTTGCTGGCACCCTGGGGCCCCAGTGGGTCTCCTTTCTAGGCTCAGCTGACGACGGGCCCACTACATACACAACAGGACCATTTTTCCCCCCACAAATCCAGGGAATGGGTACTGGTAGTCCTCTCAAGAAACTGGAGTCCGGGGCTCTAGCTGTCCCATTCTGAGTTTCTCTACCCCATTTTCCGTTCACCTTAGTAATATCCTCTGGTTTGGACCAAGACAGAAAGCTGAGAATGATTCAAGGGCGGTACAGACGGTCCCCGACTTGTGATGGTTCATTAATGATTTTTCAACATAAGATAGTCCAGGAGCAATGCATATTCAATAGAAACCACATTTCAGACTTTGAACTGGGATCCTGACCTGAGATAGCAATATGCTAAACAATATTCTAGTGATGCTACTTCCAGTCACCAGGCCATCACAAGGGTAAGTCATTGACACTCTATGACGATCGTGTTGCTAAGTGTGGTAGGCTAGACATCTTTACTGCATTTTTTTTTTAAATTTTTGGTTTTTCGAGGTAGGGTCTCACTCTAGCCCAGACTGACCTGGAATTCACTCTGTACTCTCAGGGTGGCCTAGAATTCACAGCGATCCTCTTACTTTGGCCTCCCAAATGCTGGGATTAAAGGCGTGCACCACCACGGCTGGCTTTAATGCATTTTTGAAATACTTTTTTATCTTTTTTTTTTTAACAGGGAAGGGTCTTATTTTAGTCCAAGCTGACCTATAACTCCCTAGAGCTCCAAGCTGGCTTTGAACTCATAGCAATCTTTCTATCTCTGCCTTCCAAGTGCTGGGATTAAAGGCATGTGCCACCATACTTGGTTTACCTATGTTATTTTCAATGTGCGTTTATTGGGGTGTCATCCTGTTACAAGTGCAGGGACATATGCTTTGTTCTGCTGGCCTGGTGTATTCAACTGTCTTCGTGATGGGAGTTGGGGAAAGACTGGAGATACATCAAAAATTTATACATAGAGAAGCTGGAGAGATGACTTAGTGGTTAAGGCGATTGCCTGTGAAGCCTAAGGACTCAGGTTTGATTCCCCAGTATCCACTTAAGCCAGCTGCACAAGGTGACATATGTGTCTGGAGTTCATTTGCAGTGGCTAGAAGCCCTGGTGTGCCCCGTTCTCTCTCTCTCTCTCCATCTGCCTCTTTCTCTGTCTCTCAAATAAATAAATAAATAAATAAATAAATAAGAAATTTAACAAAAAAATTATTTGTAGAAAGCTAACAGAAGAATCTGCTCTCACTTTGACCCTAATGTTTCTATGTGTATGTGTGCTCCATGATGTTGTGGATAAAGTGTGGCAGAGAAATTACACATCAGATACGAAGCATTCAGCTCTAGACCAGCATTATCTAGCGCAGCTTTCTGAACGATGGGCATGTTCTGTGTGGGCTCCTCCCACCGTGGTGGTCTTTAGCCGCATGGGCCTCTTGAGCAGTTGAAATGTAACTAGTGGTTCTAAAGATCTGAAGTTGTAATTTAATTTTAATCATTTATAATTAAATTTAAGTGCTCACAGGGGGCCACATGGGACCCATATGGTGGTTACCATGCAGGACAGTGAAACTCTATACCTTTTAAGACTCTTTGCTGTTCTGCTGAGGTCAATGGAGTCCTTCTCAGGCTAATGTGTTTTGTTTAAATATATAATTGCTTCAATATATAATATGTAATTATTTATTTGCATGGAGGGAAAGAGAAAGAGAAAGAGCAAGAGTGCGAGAAAGAGAGAGAAAAGACTGTGTGCACTAGGTTATCTAGCCACTGCAAAAAAACTCCAGATGCATGTGCTACTTTATGCATCTGGCTTTACACGAATACTAGGGAATCAAGTGTGGGCCATCAGGCTTTGCAAGCAAACACTTTTAATTGCTTCGCCATCTTTCCAGCCAAGTTATTTTTTTTTTCCCCCGAGGTAGGGTTTCACTCTAGCTCAGGCTGACCTGGAATTCACTGTGTAGTCTCAGGGTGGCGTCAAACTCTCGGCGATCCTCCTACCTCTGCGTCTCAAGTGCTGGGATTAAAGGCAAATGCCACCACGTCCAGCTCAAAGCTAATGTTTTTAAAGTAAAAATATATAAGATTGCAATGAAAAGCAATTAAGTCAATATTTATTCATCTTAATGAAATTTAAAATTAAGTTACCTTTTTGTGAAGTAATACTCTAAATACCTTACTCATTCATTCATTCATTCATTCATTTTATGGTGCTGGGGATTGACTCTAGAGTTTTGCACACGTTAGGCAAGTGCTCTGCTACTGAGCTAACATCCCCATCCCTATACTTTTATATTAGTGCACTTTAGTGTATTAAATAGTAATCTAGCAGTAAGCCTGATTACCATCATAATTTTGAAATGGTGATAAACAGATGTTTTGAGGTAGTTGATTGTGTTAGTTTGAATAGATGGCCCCCCAATATATTCAGTGTTTTATTAGTTTGTAGTTTGCATCTGCAGCCACCTGGCTGGAGGCAGTGTCGCTGGTTGGATCTTAAGGTGTGGTGGTGGGTTTCAGATTTCAATCTAAAGATATGCAAAGTGTGCCTAGCTGGAGTTCCTGAAGTGTGTTGTGCTATGTGACTTTTTGACTTGTGCTTCTCTCTCTCTCTGCTTGGACCTTTGAAAGCAGGCCAGCTTCTTCTGCCATTATGGAACTTCCCCTGGGTCTGTAAGCTTCAATAAATATCCCTTCCTCCATAACTGTGCCTGGTCTGGAAGTTCATCTCAGTGAATCTGAAGCTGTCTGCTACATTGATACAATGTAATATGAAAGAAAATCTCTACAATTTATATCAATGATAGTCATAGATACCACTAATACTGCTATGATTTGAATTCTATTAGAATCGAATGAAAATAAATATGTAATTATTTTCCTCGTATGTTCACTTATCTCCTGAACTCTCCTCATAGACCTACCTGTTGAGTATATATATACTAGATTCAGAAACCTCTGCTTCAGGCTAATGTAAACAAGACAGGATGATGACTAGGACTAATTCATTCATGAAATATTTGTGGGGGCTGAGGAAATGGCTTAGCGGTTAAGGCATTTGCCTGCGAAGCCTAAGGACCCCAGTTCAGTTCCCCAGGACCCACGTAAGCCAGATGCACAAGGGGCACATGCATCTGGAGTTGGTTTGCAGTAGCTGGAGGCCCTGGCCTGCCCATTCTCTCTTTCTCTCTATCTGCCTCTTCCTTTCTCTCTCCCAAATAAATAATAAAATATTTAAAAAGAAGAAATATTTGTGGAATGCAAGGTACTATTCTAGACACTCGTGCTTCAGTTTTGAATAAGACAGGTAAGGTTGGATTTTCAAGCACATATATTTTGTGGGGAGAAGGACAAGGAATGAACGAGCCAACAATTTCAGACAGTAGTAAATGCCATGAAGGAAATAAAATAGAGAGTGGATGGAAAGTGACTCAGGGGCAGAGTGACTATTTTAGACTGGGTGACCAGCAAGGTCTGCCCAGGAAGTGACTCTTGAATTGAGGTTAGCTTGGAAGGAGGAACCCCACGCCCAGAATGGGAAGGTAGCACCTCCTGAAATGTGGGGGGGGGGGCCTGAAAGCTAAAAGTGGGTAGATGTGGCTAAAGTAGTGCATCCATGGAAGTGTGAGGTCAGAGACTTGAGGGCACCCAAGCCACAGCTGGAGCCCTGAATTTACGAGTCATCCTGGCAAAGTGGCTGAGAATTCTGATATTATTCTAAGTCCACGTAGGATAAAAGGTGGATTGTACGATGCCCCCAGGAACAGAAGAGATCACACAGGGAGGCAGACGCCAGGACTTCTTGTAGGAGGCTGCCGGGGTTGTTCAAGCGAGGTAAATGACGCTGGCGACCCAGCCAGTGGCTAGGGAACAGTGAAGGACCTTGGGACTTGGTAGGTACGGTTGACTAATCACAGATAGAACGCTTGGAGTCCCAGAACGCCTTGGGCAAGTGGGACTTACTACGATGAGAGAGTGGGTGGGGAGGTGGATTGGGGAGCAAAGACGAGACTTGGGCTTTGATTGAATCTATGTCTGTAGGTGTTGCTGGGACATAGGAATCTGAGGCCCGCGTGGAGAGGCTAAGAGCAGTGTTAGCCATGTCGCACCAATGCAATGGCCTGCTAGCATGTGACTGGGGCCAACAGAGCTAGAGGTGAGCCCTAGGGGAGCTTGGTTGGGTAGGATTGAATCTTCTGTGTACTGTGTTCTATTTTTAGGCTGGACTTTGGGTTGGTCTATGGTTTGTTTGTTTGTTTTTAAATTTAAATATTTTATTTATTTATTTGAGAGAGTGAAAAGAGGGGATAGGGAGAGAATGGGCACACCAGGGCCTCCAGCCACTGCAAATGAACCCCAGACACATGTGGTACCTTCTGGCTTTATGTGGGTCCTGGGGAATTGAACTCTGGCCCTTAGGCTTCGCAGGCAAGCGTCTTAACCACTGAGGCGTTTTATGCAGCCCCTTGGTGCGTGTGTCTAAGGGCAGTATAAGACCCTCCAATCCAAAATGACTACTCCCCCTCCCTCCCCAGTCTGGGAAACGGACTGTGTGAGTTAAGATAATGACCCCACACAGACCTCTGATTCAAATGTTATTTATCCTAGTTTGAAAAGCTCATTAGCATACATCTCCCAAACCAACACCACAGCCTGGCTTCCTTCCTTCCCTGAGGCGTTTGCAATGCTGTTTCTGCTGGGTCCAACCTCTGTGAATCTCTTCCTTATATTTGAAGAATTCCCTCATTTTATGAATCCCACTTTCCTCTCTCCATAGATTTCACAGGAAGACATCCTCTGGGATGATGTGAGGCCTTCTTCCTTAGAATGCATTCTCCACACCTGGGTTAATGGCATTCCTGGGGGTCTTTGAGCTACTTAACCTTTGACAAGTATTTTTCCTGCTAATATTTTTCTGATATTTGTTTCCCAGGAAACAGACTCCCAGACAGAGCTGTGTGTGGAACAGGCGTTTGGAGGAGTTCCCTCAGGATAAGCATCTGTGAACCGTGAAGGACAGGGCAGAGGGAGAACTTGAACTTGAACTTGAACTGTGATGAAATTCTAAGAGACCCACTCACCTGATCCCATAGGTAGCTCTTGAGCTAAGGGGTTCTTCAGAGAGGCCCTGAATGAGCCAAAGAAGTTTTGACATTAAAATTTTTTTTGATTTTTTTCGTTTATTTTTATTTATTTATTTGAGAGCAACAAACAGAGAGAGAAAGAGGCAGATAGAGAGAGAGAGAGAGAGAGAATGGGTGCGCCAGGGCCTCCAGCCACTGCAAACGAACTCCAAACATGTGTGCCCCCTTGTGCATCTGGCTTACATGGGTCCTAGGGAATTGAGCCTCGAACTGGGTTCCTTAGGCTTCACAGGCAAGCGCTTAACTGCTAAGCCATCTCTCCAGCCCTGACATTTTTATTTTTTAATTAATTTATCTATTTTGGTTTTTTGAGATAGGGTCTCACTGTAGCTCAGGCTGACCTGGAATTCACTATGTATTCTCAGGGTGGCCTCGAACTCATGGTGATCCTCCTCCCTCTGCCTCTAGAGTGCTGGGATTAAAGGCATGCGCCACCACGCACTGCCATTTTGACATTTTTTACCCCATCCCCCCCTCACAAATCACTCCTCTCATCACTGAGCACAGACTGCCTAAAGAAGGGGCATGTCCTCGAACCAGGTGATTTCCTTAGCTGAGAGGGACGCCAGGTCAGTGATAAGCTAGATCAGTTAGCCACTAGCAGTCCTCATCTCCACAGAAAATCTTTGCAGTCCACAAGTCTATTGGTTCCCCCTGGATCCTAACAATATTGTGTGATCATGTTCTTCACAGTTTGAGTATGAGACTGAGGTCAAAAGTATTAACCGAGGGGTGGAGGGATGGCTTAGCGGTTAAGGCGTTTGCCTGCAAAGACAAAGGACCCAGGTTTGATTCCCCAGGACCCACGTTAGCTAGATGCACAAGGGGGTGCACGTGTCTGGAGTTCGTTTGCAGTGGCTGGAGGCCCTGGCGCATCCATTCTCTCTCTCTTCTCTGTCAAATAAATAAATAAAAATAAAATACTGAAAAGATGTTTTAAAAAAATGTTTTCTTTAAAAAAGTATTAACTGAATTGTTAGAAAGAAGTGGACATCACACTCAAGCCCTGGCCTTACCCTACATCCTGGTTCATCGCACCGTATTGATTTGTTGCAGAGAAGGCGACCATCTTTGGGAACAAGCGCCCAGAGAGCCTGCCAGTGTTAAACTTTATTTTTAAAATATTTTGTTTATTTATTTGAGAGTGACAGACAGAGAGAAAGAGGCAGAGAGAGAGAAAGAGAGAGAATGGGCACGCCAGGGCCTCCAGCCACTGCGAATGAACTCCAGACGCGTGCACCACCTTGTGCATCTGGCTAACGTGGGTCCTGGGGAATCAAGCCTCGAACCAGGGTCCTTAGGCTTCACAGGCAAGCGCTTAACCGCTAAGCCATGTCTCCAGCCCAGTGTTAAACTTTTGAGTCTACTGCCTGTGGATCTTTTCTAGGTAGATCTCATATTTAACTAGGACTTGGGGTCATGGAGCCTATTTAAAGTTTCCGCTTGTGAAGGAAGTTTACCCTATATCCTGGGGTGGGCTCATGATGCCGAGGAAGAAGTCAGTAAGTAGTTCCCAGAGCCCCAGACCAGGTAGGACCTGTCAAGGGAAGGCATCTACCTTTATTTTATTTTATTTTATTTTTTTAGTTTTTCGAGGTAAGGTCTCACTCTAGTCCAGGCTGACCTGGAATTCACTATGTAGTCTCAGGGTGGCCTTGAACTCATGGCGATCCTCTTACCTCTGCCTCCCAAGTGCTGGGATTAAAGGCGTGCGCCACCACGCCCGGCTATCTACCTTTATTTTTGTTCATGTTCCCTCTGAGGGTCTGGAAGGCAGCCAGGGTCCTGGGTGACACGTTAAGTTCTCCCAGGGTCATGTGTCTCTGGGACATGGAAGAGAGCCGCCGGGACTTTCTCAAGAGCTGTGCAGTGGTCAGCAAGAACCTACAGAAAGCACAGAGCAGCAGCACATCTCCACAACCTGTGTCCACTCCCAGTCACTAGTGTCGATCAGAAAGGGTCCGACAAGCAGGTGTCCTGACCTCTAACTTACAGCTGCGGTGTGGATCTTGACACCAAAGGCAGGAAGCTGTCCCCTGATTTCCACTCCCCCACCCCTTCCAAACATTCAGTAAACACATAACCTTCTGGATTTCTCTTTCTGGTTAAAATAAGGGGTAGTCGGCCGGGTAAGGTGGCACACACCTTTAATCCCAGCACTTGGGAGGCGGTGATAGGAGGATCGCCATGAGTTCAAGGCCAGCCTGAAACTACACAGTGAATTCCAGGTCAGTTTGAGTAGAACGAGACCCTACCTTGGCAGGAAAAAAATTATAAAATAAGGGTAGTTGTTTCTTTGACCTATGCTGAGACTGACATAGCGAGCCCAGCGTGAGAAGCCATACGGGGAAATAACTGGAGAGAAAATGCTTCCCCCACACACACCCCAGAGAGCAACGTGGCATGAACACAGAGCAAACTGGATCCTTCCGTGCAGAGATCAGTTCTCTGGGGAACCAGGAGCCATGGCCCAGTTGTGCATTGCTTCTTAAAGTCTTGGAGCCTTTTTCCCCTTATGATCACAATGCTTGCTCCCACTGTGGCCATAGCTTCTACCTTCTTTAGTTTTGTTTGTTTGCTTCGAGGTAGGGTCTCACTTTAGCCCAGGCTGATCTGGAACTCATTCTGTTTTAGTCCTAGGAAGGCCTCGAACTCGTAGCGATCCTCCTACCTCTGAGTTGCTGGGATTAAAGGTGTGAGCCATCACACCCTACTTTTCAACCTTCTTTTTTTTTTTTTTAATTTTTTGTTTATTTATTTATTTATTTATTTGAGAGCAACAGAGCGAGAAAGAGGCATAGAGAGAGAGACACAGAGAGAATGGGCGCACCAGGGCCTCCAGCCACTGCAAACGAACTCCAGATGCATGCGCCCCTTTGTGCATCTGGCTAACGTGGGTCCTGGGGAATCGAGCCTCAAACCGGGGTCCTTAGGCTTCACAGGCAAGCACTTAACCACTAAGCCATCTCTCCAGCCCCATTTTCTACCTTTTTTTTTTTTTTGGTTTTTCGAGGTAGGGTCTCACTCTAGCCCAGGCTGACCTGGAATTCACTATAGAGTCTCAGGGTGGCCTTGAACTCACGGCGATCCTCCTATCTCTGCCTCCCGAGTGCTGAGATTAAAGGTGTGCGCCACCACGCCCGGCTATTTTCTACCTTCTTGATCTGACACCCCAACGCTGCAGTATGATAAACACGAAACCCTCCAGGACATTCCTGCTCACTGCGTTGACAAGAAGTAAAATACAATCATGGGAGCTCACGGCCATTGATAACCAGCCAAGTGCCAGAGAAAACTGGAAGTACCAAAAGCAGAATAAACAAGTGAAGAAAATGTTATGGGTCAGGTATCCCATCCCCAAGGACTGTTGGAAAAGCAGTAGATGGGCTGGGGAGATGGCTCAGTGGTTAAAGGCACTTGCTTGCAAAGCCTACTGGCCTGGGTTCAATTCTCCAGTACCCATGTAAAGCCAGATGCACAAAGTGGCTCATGAGTCTGAAGTTTGTTTGCAGCGGCAGGAGGCCCTGGCATGCCCATTCTCTATCTCACTCGCTTGCTCTCTCTCTCACACACACACAGATAATTTTTTTAAAAACGAAAAGCAGTAGACTTTTGGTATTCAAGCCATTTGAATTTTGTAGCCATCAAAAACAAAAGCTCTTTAAACAAAGATATCATTTGTAGGGAAGAGAGGGTCAACATTGGAAAACATTTTTAGCTTGGATAGATTCAAAGACAACCTATTATTCAAGGACCCAGAAGACACTATGAAACTCTTGAGGGAACGGAATACAAAGTTAGAAGAGATCGAGGTAATATGGGGGCATCCCCGCTTTGAGCAAGCATCGCTGTACTTCGCAGTTTTGACTTTACAAGACTGTTTCCATGGTCCAGGCAACAGCTGGTCCCACTTTATGATTCTGAGTACAATGGGTTCTAGCAAATCCTGTGTAATAGATGTATTCATGAGCTCCATCCTTTTAACAGGCTTCTTAATTAGGGCTGTCCTCTTAAGCAAAGCATTTATATAGTTACTTTATTGCATTTGAATTCAGCATTAGCTTCCATAGACTTAATATAATTTTATGGGTTTTTTTTTTAAATTACTGCACAATGAAGGGAATTTATTTTCTCGGCCGTATGGAGTTATTCTCACGGACATTTAAGACCACTGGTACAGAGGCCTAGGGATTGCTGTTGAGAAGAAAAGATGCCACGGATGTGGGTAGGTGGTGGCGGTTCTGTCTTTACGCACGTAACGTCTGAGACCCTCTATTTCCTTATCTGTAAAATAAAGCCTGCATCTTCCTTGCCTTAAAGCGATTACGAGCACCAAAGTGAGACATTATCCATGAAAGGGTTCTGCAAAGCATCGAAACTGGTTTTGCATTTGGGAGCTGCAGTTCTTCCCAGGCCCTCACGCCCACCCAGAGGTGGTACTGTGTGTGATCTGTAGAGGGGACGGCATAGACCTTAGCCTTCCACAGTGCTGGAAGGGTGGGGAACAGAGATAGCTGAGACAGTTTTGAGAAGATGTTGGCGCACAGGCAGGATGGAAGCCCCAGGCGCTTGGGAGAGGAGGAAGAGGGCGGAGAGCAACCGACGCGACATTGATCAGGGACGTGACATTGACCAGGGACGCACTGCCTGCATTCGTGTTCTCACACCTGCCTGTGCCTCCCCTTCACTCTAAACAACCTCTACCCGTTCAACCTCACCCAAGCCTTTATCCATCCTCACATCAACGCTTGAGCAGTTCAGCCCACGAATGGCTGTGAGCACCTTCCCCTGTGCCCCGGCATCCTAGACTCCATTAACTAGGGTCAAACACCTGGAAATGTCTTCCATCATGGCTGACTGATAGCAGGTTTCAGCTACCCATGCACAGCACAGTTAGAGATACCCTCAGCAGCGTGATGTCCAAACTCGAAAGACCAGGATGAATGCAGTAGATCGCTTGTGATGTTGTCCACTTGAGCTGGTTGAAAATTCATAGTCACACCTCTTGGTTGGGTCGCTGAGATTACCTCGCCTTTAAAATCATGGAGTACCGGGCCTGGTGGTGCACATGCCTTTAATCCCAGCACTCGGGAGGCAGTGGTAGGAGGATTGCCATGAGTTCGAGGCCACCCTGAGACCACATAGTGAATTCCAGGTCAGCCTGGACTAGAGTGAAACCTTACCTCAAAAACCCAAAAATAATAATAATAATAATAAAACCATGGAGTGCTGGGCCTGGTGGCACATGCCTTTAATCCGAACCTTGGGAGGCAGAGGTAGGAGGATCGCAGTGAGTTCAAGGCCACCCTGAGACTCCATAGTGAATTCCAGGTCAGCAAGGCTCTGCCTCAAAACCAACAACAACAACAACAACAACAACAACAAATTATGGAGTGATAGTGGTCGAGTGCCAGCCTAGCATGTCTAAGGCCTTGGAGTCTGTATTGAAATATAGCTGTTGAAACCCAGCTATTACCATGTATGTGTGTGTGCATGTGCGTGCGTGCACGTGTGTGTGTGCAGACGTGTACTCGTTTGTCTGTGTGTATGTATGTGTTTGTGTGCATCTGGGTGCACAGATGTGCTTCCAGGAAAGATTAACTGAAGGAGGAAGTCCTTCTTCCAGAGTGAGCCCTTCCCCCAGAGTGGGCAGGCCCTCCTGGAGAGGGGCTTTGCCTTAGAAAGCTCGGGGAGAAGAGGGCTCCTTCCTCCCACCAGGCCGCTGGTGAGTGCCTTCCTGTTCAGCTGTCCTTCGTCGGCGCTGGAACCAAGTCTCCTCTGTCTTCCCGTGTGGACTGAAGACCAGCGGCTCTCCAGGGAGCCTCCAGGCCTTCAGAGCTGGATCGGGACTGAGCGTGGACTGAGCACCTAGCTACCAGGTTCCTTGACTCTCAGGCCTGCAGACTGCTCTTGTTGGACTGCTGTAAACTAATCCGACAAATCCCCCTTTTAATGCAATTCATTCTACCAGTTCTGTTCCTCTGGAGAATCCTGGTGGTTTTTGTCGGCTTCGATCTGTGAAGGGGGCAGGGCGGTTTCTTCTGCCATTGATAAAACTTCTCCTGGATCTCTAAGCTTGCAATAAATTCCTTCCTCCCATAAACATTGTCGGGTTGGACGTTTTCATCCCCGCATTGCGGAGCTATCTACGACATCATGGTACGTGGTATCCTTTGAATAATGCCACATTACCTGAACTCCAATACACGTCTGTATCTTCTTTATCATTGTGCATCATAGAGCCGTAGGGACATTAGTCACCTTTAAAATCATGGGGTGACAGTGGTCGATTGCCTGCCTGGCATGTCTGAGGTCTTGGAGTGAAATCTGTATTTCAAGCCCAGCTATGGCATGGTGGTGGTGGTGGTGGTGTGTGTGTGCGTGTATGTGTGTGTGCACGCACGTGTGTATGTTTGTGTGCATCTGGGTGCACAGATGTGTGTAGATGTGGGTGCACGTGTGTGGAAGCTGGAAGATAAACTTAGATGAACTCCTCTAGCACAGTCTACTTTTTTTTTTGAGAAGGGTCTCTCATTAGCCTGATTATGTGAGACTAGCTTGCCAGCGAGCCCAAGGGATCCATCTGTCCAGCCTATATACTTTAGGATACACATAAACTTCAGCATGCAGAAGAAGTGATATAGTAGCTGGGCTCAAGGCTGGGGAGACAACCCAGTCAGTAAGGTGCTTGCCGTGCGAGTGCAGAGACCCGAGATGGAACCTCAGAGCCCAGGTCAGCACCCTAGGGGGAGCTGTCTGCTGGGCCCGTGAGATACAGAAAAGTCACCGTGCTTGCAGTCAGAAAATACAAGTTTGAACCTGAGGCTAACATATAGTAGCTGGGGAAGTTCGAGCAAGTTACTCTGTCTGCTGGGAGTCAGTTTGCCAAGATCTTTTTATTGTTATTATTTGTAAACAGAGAGAAAGGAGTGCGAATGAGTGTGTGTATGTGTGTGTGTGTGTGTGTGAGAGAGAGAGAGAGAGAAACGGGCACACCATGGTCTATGCTACTGCAACTGAAACCCAGATGTATGTGCTACTCTGTGCACCAGCTTTACATAGGTACATCGAACCTTAGTTGTCAGGCCTTGCAAGCAAGGGCCTTTAACCACCAAGCCATCTCTCCAGTCTTGCCAGGGTCTTAAGATGGGGTTGATAGATTAAAGGCACACACCTTTAATCCCAGCACTCGGGAGGCAGAGGTAGGAGGATCGCCGTGAGTTCGAGGCCACCCTGAGACTACATAGTGAATTCTAGGTCAGCCTGGGCTAGAGTGAGACCCTACCTTGGAAAAAAAAAAAAAAAAAGAAAAGAAAAGAAAAAGAAAAGAAAAAAAAGATGGGGTTGATAACATGTGCTTCACCAGGCAAAGATCAAATGTGAGCATGTTGGATAAGAAAGTTCTGGAAGGATTAGTGTTAGGGCCTTACTTCTTTCTTGATTATGTGTTTTAGACATGGGCAATATTCCCTGTTGATTGGTATCTCATTGATATTCGATTATCCCTAACATATTCTTAGCTCAAATACAGACTTACAAAGTTCTTAAGTGCAGATCAAGGGGATGTGAGACATTCTTCCTTGCTTGGCTTCTCTTCCTTCTCTCGTTCCAACATTTAACTTACTAGTGGTCATGCTCTTCTTGGCTGACCTCACAATTAAAGATCAAAACAGAATCGTGCCAAGTTTAACTCCATCTGTATCTGGATTTGGCAGCTTTTTCACACCCTGACATGATCCTGACACTGTCACGGGAAGAGGAATATGGAATGTGTGCCTTCATGTGATTGAAGATACATGTTCAAAGTCTGCAGCAGAGCATGAAGGTTAAAGGCATTCCTACAGAACAGTCTTCTCCACTCTCAACTCCATTTGCTGTCCTGGAGAGATGGCTTAGTGGTTGAGACACTTGCCTGCAAAGCCAAAGGACCCACGTTCGATTCCCAGGGCCCACCCTAAGCCAGATGCACAAGGTCTGTGTCCAGAGTTCGTTTGCAGTGGCTAAAGGCTCTGGATTGCCCATTGTCCCTCCTATCTGCCTCTTTCTTTCTCTCTCTCTCAAATAAATAATAAATAAGCCAATTGTGGTGGCTGGTAGGATATTACTGAAGAGGTGGAGACAGGAGGATCAGGAGTTTAAGGCCAGCCTGGGCTACACATTTATAGTTGGGCGTGGTAGCGCACGCCTTGACTCCTAGCACTCGGGAGGCAGAGGTAGGAGGATCACTGTGAGTTCGAGGCCACCCTGAGATTACCTAGTGAATTCCAGGTCAGCCTGGGCTAGAGTGAGACCCTACCTCAAAAAACCAAAATAATAATAATAAAGCATTTATTTATTTATTTATTTGAGAGAGAGAGAGGAAGAGGCGGAGAGAAAGAGAGAATGGATGCTCCAGGGCCTCCAGCCACTGCAAATAAACTTCAGATGCATGCACCCCCTTGTGCATCTGGCTTATGTGGGTCCTGGGGAATCAAACTGGGGTCCTTAGGCTTTGCAGGCAAACACCTTAACCGCTAAGCCATTTCCCCAGCCCAGTGAAATATATTTTTAAAAGGCCATTTGCCTATATAAGGCCAAAGCTCCATACCAGGGCATCTCCTTTAATCCAGCACAAGGTGAAAGGAATGTTAAAGCCTGTAAGTAGAAAGCAGTGTCTATTGGGGCTCGGGAGAGACAGATATTACCACCACCTTTTCTTGTCCACATTCTGAATTAATTGAGGATGAAAGCAACACTTTGAAACAGATAACGAAACACTGTCTTTATTATTGGTAAGTGTTAATGTTAAGGGCATGGCTCCTGGGCACATGATGTACGCCTATAGCCCCAGCAGTTTGGGAGGCTGTGGAAAGAGGATAACTTGTGAGACCCTACCTCAAAAGCAAAAGGAAAGGGTGGGGCTGAGGAGCTGGGTCAGTGGGCACAGGGCTCGCCACACGGGTGTGAATGCCTGAGTGAGGATTCCCAGCGCCCAAGTAAAAAGAGCTGGGTGCCTATGGGCAAGAAGAGAGGTGGAGGCAGGGACAGGAGAACCCGCTGGAAGTTCGCGGGCTAGTTAGCCTGGCAAACAGGTAAACAGTGAGAGGCCCTGCCTTAAGCGAATTGGAAGGCAAGTGCTGACATCTGAACGTTATTCCTCTGACCACATGCACCCTGTGACATGTGCACACTTACACTCATATTCACACTCACACATATGAACTACCCCCCGTCCCCCACCCCACACACATAAAGAAGAGAGGGAAAGGAGGAGCAGGAGGAGGGAGAACAAAAGGAGGAGAGGGAAGGCTGGGCGTAGTGGCGCACACCTTTAATCCCAGCACTCGGGAGGCAAAGGCAGGAGGATCACTGTGAGTTCAAGGCCACCCTGAGATTTCATAGTGAATTCCAGGTCCGCCTGAGCTAGAGTGAGACCCTACCTTGAAACCCCCCCCCCAAAAAAAAGGAGAGGCAAGAAGAAGAGAGGAGGGAGAAGAGGAAGAGGGAGAAGAAGGAGGAGAAAGAGAAGATGAGGAGAGAGAAAAAGTGGAGAAATAGGAGTCAGCTAGCATCTTTTTTTTTTTTTTTAAGAGAGAGAAAGAGAGGGAGAGAGAGAGAGAATTGGCACCCCAGGGCCTCAGCCACTGCGATAGAACTCCAGACACTTGCTCCACCTAGTGGGCATGTGCGACCTTGCACGTGCCTCAGCTTTCTGTGTCTGGCTCACTTGGGATCCGGAGAGTCCAACATGGGTCCTTAGGCTTCGCAGGCACGCATCTTAACCGCCAAGCCATCTCTCCAGCCCAGGTAACATCTTTTGTTTAAAATTAAGTAATTTATTTATGTGCAAGCAGAGAGAGAGAGAGAGAGCGAGAAGAGAGAATGGGCACTGCAGGGCCTCCAGCTGCTGCAAACAAACTACAGGCGCATGTGCCACTTTGCGCACCTGGCTTGATGCGGGTACTGGGAATTGAACCCCGGCATGAGGCTTTGCAGGAAAGCGCCGTAACCGCTGAGCCGCCTCCCTGGCATGGCCGCTGACATCTTTAAGCGGGTTCCTCGTGCTTTCTAGCACTTGTGCCTTACTTGCATGGCCACGAGGAGGACTTCCTCACGTAGACGCATTCAGCCGGAGGGTTTCTCCCATGCGTGAAAGCAAGAGCGACCGCTGCTCTCTGCAGGCGGGCAGACTCCAAGTGAAGGAAAGGAGAGGAAGTTGCTCAGGGGCGCATGCTCCGGTGCTCCTTCCACACCCAGCCTGCGCAGGAATCAGCATGAAGGCCAAGGAAACCCTGGGCGGCCATGCTACTGGCAGGATCCGTTACCTCCAGCAAAGAAGGGTTCCTCTATCAGACTCTCAGAGATCAGCTCTTCTTTCATCCTTTTTGGTTCTCTTATTTATTTATTTAGTTAGTTTTTTGTTGGGCAGCCCAGGGTGGTCTTGACCTCACTCACTGTATAGTAAAAGTTGACTTTGAACTTCTGATCCCCCAGCCTCTGCTTCCCAAGTGCTGGGACTACAGGCATGGGCCAGCATAGTCGGTTTATGTGGGGATGGGCTTGGGACCCAGGGCTTCGTGCAGTCTTTACGCATGCTAGGCAAGCAGTCGACCAGCTAAGCTACATCCCTAGCCCCGTTCTGTCATCTTGAAAGTGAATATTGGTTAGAACAGTTAATTCTGAAAGTCCACAGTACACAGCAATTGTGATTCTTAGATCTGACAGCTGGGAGAGAACATCTTTTTTAAAAAATTTTTTGTTTATTTTTATTTATTTATTTGAGAGTGACAGACAGAGAGAGAGGAAGAGGCAGAGAGAGGGAGAGAGAGAGAGAGAGAGAGAATGGATGCGCCAGGGCCTCCAGCCACTGCAAATGAACTCCAGACGCGTGCGCCCCCTTGTGCATCTGGCTAACAGGGTCCTTAGGCTTCACAGGCAAGCACTTAACTGCTAAGCCATTTCTCCAGCCCAGAACATCCTTTTTTGTTGTTGTTGTTTGTTTTGTTTTGTTTTTCCAGGTAGAGTCTCACTCTACCCAAGCTGACCTGGAACTCACAATGTAGTCTCAGGGTGGCCTCGAACTCACAGTGATCCTCCTACCTCTGCCTCCCAAGTGCTGGAATTAAAGGCGTGCACTGCCACACCCGGCTGGAACATCCATATTTTAAGAACACATATCTCAGGGCTGGAGAGATGGTTTAGCGGTTAAGGTGTTTGCCTGCAAAGCTAAAGGACCCAGGTTTGATTCCCCAGAACCCACATAAGCCAGATGCACAAGATGGCATATGCATCTGGAGTTTGTTTGCAGTAGCTAAAGGCCCTGGTGTGCCCATTCTCTATCTCTATCATTCCATCTATCTGCGTCTTTCCTTCTTTCTTTCTTTCTTTCTTTCTTTCTTTCTTTCTTTCTTTCTTTCTTTCGTTTTCTCTCTCTCTCTCTCTTTCAAATAAATAAATAATAAAAAATAACACATATCTCACAAAATATTTGGCTATTTCATGCTTCCTTTTGCTTATTATAGTTCTTTCTCCTTGGGATTCTTCCCCGCTCACTGTAAACCCATCCATCCACCGAAGCCTCGTAACACAATAGCTGAAGAGCAGTTGGGAATGGCGGGGTTGAATAACGGCCGGCCTCCAGCTCAGAGACAATAATACCATGGGAACACTTTGCAAAGGGCATCTTTTTTTCCCCCTCCCTCAGCCTGGATTATTTCTTAGTGTTCCTGATTCTGCTGGCTGGAGTCCTACTGAATTCAGGAAAACCATATGAAACCCATCCCGGGTGTTGCCAAAATAAATTGTTAGTCATCTCATCTGCAATACCAAAAGGGCTCCCATCACAGTCAAGTTCTGTTCTGTAAATGTTCCCTGTTCTTCATTCAGGATTTGCCAGGAGGAGAGGAATCCCATATTGTACTTGCCCTGTCTCGTTGTCTGCCAGAGGAGCGAGGCCAGAGAAGGGAAGAGAAAGGTTCCTGGGGTCAGCATGAGGGTGCCCGTAACACTAGTGAGAGTTGTGTATCTAGTCTGAACTCAGACAGCCCTCCCGAGATATTAACAGTCTGAACACCCTCAGAGCCTCAAAGTCTGAACACCTCATGAAGGTTCAGTTTGCACAGTGGAGAGGAACGACGGGCCCCTACCTGTGGGTTTCAATGGTTTCATTAGATGTGGAAATTACATAGGATTACGATTTTTTTTTTCCCTGCATCTACTTCAATTAAATAGAACCAAGCTTATCTGAGTAGGTAATTATCTGGACTGTTATCTATTTCTCACTTATAGAAGAAAAAAAGAAGCAAAGAATAACCAGGAGAGCAATGATCCATGTGTCTCTTATCCCAACTGTAGCTTCTGGTTAAGTTGTCATTTACTGAGTTGTCTTCTGACCATGGCTTCTGCCCTTCCTGGTTGTCATGTATCTCCAGGCCCAGCCACCTCAGCAAGAAGAATCTTCAGAAGACAGACCTTGGTGGCTATACACGCTCCTTGGCAAAGCAGGGCACAAGTGAATAGCTCCTTGCAGGGAGGCTACACTGCCATTTGGAACACTTCCTATTAGGAAACACAATATTGTCTCTTAGAAAATATAAAATTTGGGCTGGAGGGACGGTTTAGCGGTTAAGGCCTTTGCCTGCAAAGCTAAAGGACCAAAGTTCGATTCCTCAGGACCCACGTAAGCCAGATGCACAAGGTGGTGCATGTGTCTGGAGTTCGTTTGCAAGTGGCTGGAGGCCCTGGCGCGCCCATCCTCTCTCTCTCTCTCTCTGACTCTCTCAAATAAATAAAACTCAAAAAAAAAAAGAAAATACAAAATCTACAAAGTAAATACAAAATTTATAGAGTATTTTTGGAAGGCTGCTGGCTCTGTCTTGTGGGATGTGTATGTTTATTATGAGACATCATACAGGCCGGATGCACCATCTGAACCACAGTAGAAAGCCAGCATCAGTATGATCCATCCACATAATACTGCCCATATGATTTTTTAAAGAAATGTGTATCAGCCAATGTAATTTTTTAAAATCTATAATAGAATATTATATACAAGATCACTTTTTAGAGAAGATTCTAGCTTGTATGAAAATATTTTAAAAATTACATTTTGGTATGGGTACTTCTAAAATCATGAGTCTAGGACCAAATTTCTCTGATCCAGGTAGTTTCATTGGGAGGTGACCCCAGAAAGTAAGGGTGAGTAGGGAGGACGAGGAACGGGCAGAAGGAAAAGCCGAAACGAGGCTGCCCAGTCAAGGTTCGAGGTCACTGCTGAAGGCAGTGGGGCTTGACCTGGTAGGACTCGGAAAAGTGTAGAGAAAACCTCACCCAGATTGTCATCCTGAAGGAGTGGAGGCCACCGATTGTGTGGGTCTCCTCCCCGCATGGAAGGAAGCCTGCCACTCGCGGATTTAGCTATCTCCCACCCTCTAACCTGTGCCCACCTGGGAGGCAGGGTTTCATTCAGCAGCATGTCCGTACAAGAGTGTTGGCAGGACGTAAGACTCGGCTGTCTAAGTAAAACATAATTGAGCCATTGTAACCTAAAAGTAATTTATATAATGGAGTATCAGCTAGCATGCTTTCGGCTACAAGCCCAAGAAGAACCTTCTCAAGATGGTGTCAAGGAAAAGCTAAGGTCTACTATGATGCTCTATGCTGGGAGATATTGATCCCTTCCTCTTGGGCAGCTGGCTTGCCCCTGTTACAAGTAGCCTCACCAGGGTCTCTCACAGGGTGACTTGAGCCTTGATGGTTTCTAGAGCTATTTCTTCACCTCCTGGGTGTAGCCAAGGCAGTGCTCTACCACTGGATGCAGGCTGTCTGAAGAAGCTACTAGAAATTTCCGGTCTGGGCTGGGGAAATGGCTTAGTGGTTAAGGTATTTGTCTGCAAAGCCCAAGGACCCTGGCTTGATTTCCCAGGACCCACGTAAGCCAGATGCACAAGGGGGCGCATGCGTGTGGAGTTCATTTGCAGTGGCTAGAGGCCCTGGAGGGACCATTCTCTCCCTGTCTCTCTCTGTCTCAGGGTGGCCTCGAACTCATTGCGATCCTCCTACCTCTGCCTCCCAAGCGCCGGGATTAAAGGCGTGCGCCACCACGCCCGGCTCCTCATTAAAATTTTTGAGGGGCTGAGGTGATGGTTCAGTCAGTAAGGTACTTGCCGCACAGACAAACATGAGGATCTGAGTTTCACCCCCAGTACCCATGGGGAGGCAAGGACAGCTAGTCTACCTCTGCTGGTCAGCTCCAAGTTCAGTAAGACACCTTGTCTCAAAAACAAGATAGTGATTAATGAAGACAACTGACATTGACCTCTGACCTCCATGTGCATACACGCTTGCATGCACATGTGCACGCACAAGCAAGTCCATACATACATATCACACACAAACACAACACAAAAAAATGAGATTTTAAAAAATTTAGAATGTTATATAAATTCTAGAGTCTATATAGTCCCTAGTCATCTGCATTTCATTGGCGTAACCTTCAAACATTGTCTTACAAACATTGTCTACATTGTCTACGGGTTCCATGCCATGAGAACCAAGTTGATGGGTTAGATGCTTACTGGCATTATTGAGTGCCCACCTATTCTTTTCATCTTTGGCTCTATCCTCCACACTGTGGCATTTGACATTAGTGCTTCCTTATACCTATACGGTGGCTTAGGAACTCAAAATTGTACCTTCTTTTTAAAAAATATTCATATTTATGGGCTAGAGAGATGGCTTAGCAGTTAAGCGCTTGCCTGTGAAGCCTAAGGACCCCTGGTTCGAGGCTTGATTCCCCAGGACCCAAGTTAGCCAGATGCACAAAGGGGTGCACGCATCTGGAGTTTGTTTGCAGTGGCTGGAGGCCCTGGCGCGCCCATTCTCCCTCTCTCTCTCTCTCTCTGCCTCCTTCTCTCTGTCGTTCTCAAATAAATAAAATAAATAAACAAAAAAAATTATATTTATATTTATGTTTATTTATTTGAGAGAGAGAGAGAGAGAGAGGCAGAGAGAGGGATGAAAGGGAGGGAGAGAGAGAGAATGGGCATGCCATAGTATGCAGCCACTGCAAATGAACTTTAGATGCATGTACCACCTTGTGCATCTGGCTTAGGTGGGTCCTGGGGATTTGAACCTGGGTCGTTTGGCCTTACAGGCAAGCACCTTAACTGCTAAGCCACCTCTCCAGCCCCCAAATTGTGCCTTCCTGCAGCAACATCCAAAGCTCTTTGAGTCCACAGTAAGGGCAGGGCAAAGACGGACTTCACAGAAACCTCTTAGCAAACTGTCCACCGCACCTCGATGTCCAGAGCGTCCCCATGTGCCTTTCCAGGAAGAGAATCACCACATACGTCATCATGCTCTCTTCACTGCAGCCCTGGGAAGCTGATTCCTGGAAGGAAGCTCCTTCAAGAGATGCGGGCAGAGCCAGCCCTCAGATCCATCTCAGCCCGACTAAAAGGAGGGCCCGCCAGCACGCATCTCATGATGCAATGAAATACAAGCTGCTAAAGCCAACTAGTAAGTATTCTTGAGGAACCAGGCCTTTGAACCTCATTTTCTCTAGGCCTACACATCCAAGTACCAGTTAAAAGAAATCCCAGAGCCAGGCATGGTGGTGCATGCATTTAATCCAGAGCTCAGGAGGCAGAGGTAGAAGGATCACCATGAGTTCGAGGCCACCCTGAGACTACAAAGTGAATTTCAGGTCAGCCTGGGCTATGGTGAGACTCTACCTTGGAAAACAAAACAAACAAACGAAAAAAAAAAGAAATCTTGGGCATAAAACTAGCCAAACACACCATTATAGAAAAGTCTACTAAATCTGGGGTACAACGTTCTATGGAACATATAATCTGGCTTTTATAATAAATTAACGGCATGAAAGAAAGAATAAATCAGACTTAAGAGATATAACAACCAAATTCAGAAATGGTAATTTTTTTGTTGTTGTTTTTTGAGGTAGGGTCTCACTCTAGCCCAGGCTGACCTGGACTTCACTATGTAGTCTCAGGGTAGCCTCGAACTCATGATGATCTCTTACCTCTGCCTCCCAAGTGGTGGGATTAAAGGCGTGTACTACCACGTCCAGCAAGAAATGGGATTTTTTTTTTTTTTTAACCAACCTCACCATCAATAAAAAGTTGTATCTGAGGTAGCTGGGCGTGGTGGCGCACGCCTTTAATCCCAGCACTCAGGAGACAGAGGCGGGAGGTCTGTGATTTGACCTTCTGGCTGCTTCTTCTTTAGACAGCCAGAAGTTAAAATACCAGCATGTCCCAATTTTCCTCTTCTCCCCCCAGCCCCCTGATCCCACCACATCACAGCGCTATCCAAACCCGAACGGGCTGGGGCTGGAGAGATGGTTCAGTGCAGAAAACAGGGAGACTGGAGTTGGGATCTCCAGCGCGCTCGTCTCGGCGCTCAGGAGGCTCCTGGACAAGCTGGCTGGCTAGACCAGTCAACACCGAGCTGGGTTTAGAACATGGAGAGCGACTGGGGAACACACCACGAGTCACCCTCTGACTTCCGCGCTGACATTCCCACACATGCACCCGCACATTATGTGTACCCACACATATGTACAAACGTGCTTACGCTCATGCACACATACTACACACACGCACATACACGGGAAGAAAAGAAAAGAAAAAAAAGACAATGGGCAGCCTTAGCTACCCAGTTACCTACTACACCAGAATCTTCCCAGATTAAAAATGCAGCCTTAGGGTTGGTCCTTAAAAACACATGGTCACCCTACACCTGGTTAATACAAGGGTCCTGATAGCCAGGGAGTAAAGGGTGACAGAAAGGGGTGGTTACTGGGTAGGTAACCCACAGCGTGTGCTCTGGGTGTCAATGCATCCTCAGCCTGGGATGTCTGACTGTGCCCATCCGGGGACTTGCAGGCTCTCTAGCTTTAACCTCTGCCCTCACACCCAATTACAGGTCTGGCCTTTTTTAGTGGTCCCCTTCCTGCCCTCCCTCTTTCTTTCTTTCTCTCTTTCTTTCTTTCTTTCTTTTTTTAAAGAAGGCTTCTTTTTATTTTATTTTACTTTTATTTATTTATTTGAGAACAACAGATAGAGGAAGAGAGAAAGGATGGGTGCACCAGGGCCTCCAGCCACTGCAAAGAACTCCAGATACATGTATCACCTTGTGTATCTGGCTTTCGTGGGTACTGGGGAATTGAGCCTTGAACCTGGGTCCTTAGGCTTCACAGGCAAACGCTTAACCGCTAAGCCATCTCTCCAGCCCTGCCCTCCCTCCCTCTTTTCTTCCTTCCCTTCCTCTGTGTTCACATCATTCCCGCGCTCCCTCCCTTCCAAGTAGAACATGCTTTTGGCCTTAGCTAATCTTCAGTGAAACCATAATTTACAAGCAGATCCCAGACAAACTGTTTTGGTTGAAATTGGACAAGGCAGAGCCGTGGGGCTAAAGGGGACTCTCGCAGCCCTGTTGGCTTTCCTCGTCTCTTCTCCTTGGAACACTAGCGCACTCCACAGACTTTTAAAACAGTGCTGGACTAAGTGATGTTTTAGTTACTTTTCCCGAGTTCTAATATTTTGTTATTCAGTGACCTCCCTTGGCTCAGTTCATATTCAACGCTTTATTTTAATATCAATAGGGTGAATTGTTCTGTGATAAGACTGTAATATCCGAAGGCTTCACCGTAGCTCAGTTTAACTCTGTCTGGACACTATTTCCTGTGATGAGTCATCTGTCCATTCTATATCTCATTCTTCCAGGCAGTAAGATACTCAGCTGCCCAAACTGTCAGGGAGTAGGCCTTCCTGCACGATCTGGCCACACTCTCAGAGAGTGTTAAAATTGTTAAACATGCACCATTTTACACACACACACACACACACACACACACACACACACACGTACGTCTGTCTCCACCTGCGCCTCCTCCTTCCCTGTGTGCTAGTCTCCCACCTGCTCAGAGAAGATGCTCAGTGTGTTGGTTGATTATTCGATGCAAAAATCAGTTTGGGGCTGGAAGGAAGGCTCCATGATTATGTGTGCTTTCCGCACAAGCATGAGGGCCTGACTCTGCCAGAGTTTCACTCTTTTTTTTTTTTTTTTTTTTGGAAGTAGGGTCTCACTAGCTCAGGCTGACCTGGAATTCACTATGTAGTCTCAGGGTGGCCTCGAACTCACTGCGATCCTCCTACCTCTGCCTCCTGAGTGCTGGGATTAAAGGTGTGCACCACTGCGCCCTGCTCTTTTTTTCTTTTCTTTCTTTCTTTCTTTCTTCTTTCTTTCTTTCTTTCTTTCTTTCTTTCTTTCTTTTCTTTCTTTCTCAGAGGCAGAGAGACGGAGAGAGAGAATGGGCATTCCAGGGCCTCCAGCCACTGCAAATGAACTCCAGATGCATGGGACAACCATGTGCATCTGGCTTTACATGGGTACTGGGGAATCAACCTTGGGCCTGCCAAGTTTTGCAAGCAAGCACATTTAACTGCTGGGCCATCTCTGCGGCCCCAGAATATTGATTTTTAAACTCTTTCATCTATTTCCCAAGATCCTTTTCTTTTTATTCCACGCCTCTTTGGTGGACAGTCCCAGCCTTTATCGTGGTTTGTACCAGCTCAAAACTCCAGGGATGGTTGAAACCCAAGGAGAAGACGTGATGATGCTCTGATGTCTTTCTGATGGTCTTGTCTATCAGGGAGAAGGGAACACCTGTCAGGACAAACTCCTCGGCATTCTGAATCAGCCGGGGCTCATCTGTTCGCACATTTGCAAACACACAAAGTGGTCTGCCAGACCACTGCACCTCCTCTGCCTTCTAAATCACGTTGTTTTAGAAAAAAGAAAGAACGAATGAACGAAAGAAAGGAAGAAAGAAAGGAAGGAAGGAAGAAGGAAAGGAAGGAAGAAAGAAAGAAGCTAGCCGGTTATGGTGGCGCATGCCCTTAGGAAATTGCTGAAGAGGCAGAGGTAGGAGGATCAGGAGTTCGAGGCCAGCCTGGGCTACACATTTTATGCCGGGCGTGGTGGCGCACACCTTTAATCCCAGCACTCGGGCGGCTCGCTGTGAGTTTGAGGCCACCCTGAGACTACATAGTGAATTCCTGGTCAGCCTGGGCTAGAAAGCGAGACCTTACCTCGGAAAAAAAAAAAAAAAAAAAAAAAAAAAAAAAAAAAAAACGCTGAACTGCACACTCTCTTATAAATTATATAATTGGAAAGCCATAAACTTAAAAGATCTAAAAGGAGCCAAAGAAAGAAAGTGTCAAATTCCAGGTCAGCCGGACTAGAGTGAGATCTTACCTCAAAACAAACAAACAAACAAATAAACAAAAGTGTCAAGCCATGACTTATTCTGACTAATAACCATTCATGTTATTCAATGTGCTTCACACACAGAACTATCTTTTAGTTTCAAGCATATCCGTTTTGTGAGTAGAATATGATTTCATTTCTGAGGGTGAGGATTAGAAATGGCTTTCAATCAAACTGGAGCTATTTCATATGAAGAGTTCCCTTCTAATACTTAAGACCATGCTACAGTTAATTTACTGTCCAGTTTGAAAATCTAATCTCACCATAGAAGTTGGCTTATTACTAATTTATAACCAGTAAAAAAAAAATATAATGAGCCTGAAGAAAAGAAACCATTTAACCCATGTGTGTTATAAATGTACATGCGTGTACAAATGCCCATGAGACTTACACACACATAAGTACATTCAAACTGTTACAGTGCCTGAAGTTCTTCAGTGTTAACATTATTTATATATTGCTTTGTTGCTTATTTTTATTTATTTGAGAGCGACAAACAGAGAAAGACAGAGAAAGAGGCAGATAGGTAGAGAGAGAATGGGCGCGCCAGGGCCTCCAGCTGCTGCAAATGAACTCCAGACGCGTGCGCCTCCTTATGCATCTGGCTAACGTGGGTCCTGGGGAATCAAGCCTCGAACCGGGGTCCTTAGGCTTCACAGGCAAGCGCTTAACCGCTAAGCCATCTCTCCAGCCCCTTGCCTTATTTTCTGTTTTGTTTTTGTTTTGGACCTTTGGGGTTTTTTAAAATATTTTATTTATTTGAGAAAGAAACAGGCAGATTTTGTGTATATACATATGCATATAGGTGTGTGTATATATATATATATATATATATATATATATATATATACATATATATATATGTAGAGAGAGAGAGAGAGAGACAGAGAGACAGAGAGACAGAGAGAGACAGAGAGAGAGAGAGAAAGCGAGAGAGAATGGGCACACCAGGGCCTCCAGCCACTGCAAGTGAATTTCAGACTCATGCGCCCCCTTGTACATCTGGCTTATGTGGGTCCCGGGGAATTGAACTGGGGTCCTTAGGCTTCACAGGAAAACACCTTAACCATCTCTTCAGCCCTCTATTTTTTTTTTTTTTTGAGATAGTGGCTCATGTAGTCTAGACTGGCCTTAGATTTGCTCTGAAGCCAAGGCTGGTCTTGAACCCCTGATCCTCCTATCTGAGGATGGAACCCGGAACACTCCAGCCATCTGCAGCTATAACCAGCCTTACTTCTGCTCTGATCCTGAGGCACTTGCTTCCTTTCCATTGTCACACTCATTTCATGGCACTGTCTTCACACTCCACTCAGAGGCAGGTTCAGTTTCAAAACCAAATATTCTTTATTATTATTATTATTTTATTAACAACTTCCATGATTATAAAAAATACCCCATGGTAATACCCTCCCTACCCCCACTTTCCCCTTTGAAACTCCATTCTCCATCAGACCCCCTCCCCATCTCAATGTCTCTCTTTTACTTTTGATGTCATGATCTTTTCCTCCTCTTATGATGGTCTTGTGTAGGTAGTGTCAGGCACTGTGAGGTCATGGATATCCAGGACATTTTGTGTCTGGAGGGACCATGTTGTATGGAGTCCTGCTCTTCCTTTGGCTCTTACATTCTTTCCGCCACCTCTTCTGCATTAGACTCTGAGCCTTGGAAGGTGTGATACAGATATTGCAGTACTGAGCACCGCGGTCATTTCTTTCCATCACCATGATACCTTCTGAGTCGTTCCAAGGTCACTGCCATCTGAAAAGAGAAGATTCTCTACCCAAAGTGAGAGTAGCATTAATATAAGGGTGTGAACATTGACAGAAGTGCTTACTGGGCAGTTTGATGAGCATAGTATATACATTTAGCCAGACAACAGCATATGTTACACCCCTAGGGCTCATGACTACCCCTGTTTTAAGTTTTCAGTATCAGGGATGTATTCCCTCCCATGGAGCGGGCCTCCAGTCCAATTAGAGGGAAGTTGGTTTCCACCATGACAGACGTGCCACTATTGCACCCGTTGGCTCATTTGACCTGGCTGGCCAAATATAAGGCTTGCAGTGTCCACTGTTGAGTATTGTCACCTGTGATTTCTCTCTCTCCTATTGAACTGCATGCAGAATGGCTTCTTCCAGCTTTCTGTCAGCTGAAAACCAAATATTCTTGTATTGTTGATGATGTTGAGGGGGAAACATGTTAGGATTTCAACGCCAGGTATCACACTCCCTGTAGGCTCTTTCACAGGCATCTTTCTGAATCAATGTTCAAGTAACGAGCTGCTCTAAGGAGAGCCAGCCATATACTTGAGGAGACCCCACTGTGGAAAATTTCTCAAGGTACTGCCATGGATATAACTTCTTTCACTAATGTTCTGGCCTTTTATTTATTTATTTATTTATTTATTTATTTATTTATTTATTGGTTTTTTGAGGTAGGGTTTTGCTCTAGCCCAGGCTGACCTAGAATTCACTATGTAGTCTCAGGGTGGCCTTGAACTCCTGGTGATCCTCCTACCTCTGCCTCCCAAGTGCTGGGATTAAAGGCATGTGCCACCACGCCCGGCCATCTTGTTATTTTTTTAAAGATATTTTTATTTACTTATTTATTTATTTAATAAAGAGAAAAACAGGGAGGAAGGGAGCGGGGGAGAATGTATGCACCAGAGCCTCCAGCCACTGCAAACAAACTCTAGACGCATGGGCTACCATGTGCATCTGGCTTTATGTGGGTACAGGGGAATCAAACCTGGGTCCTTAGGTTTTGCAGGCAAGTGCCTTGCTAAGCCCTTGTCATTTTGAGGGGGGGTCTTCTTATTTTATTAAAAGAGTTCTTTATGTAGTTTTGGCTCTGTTGCATATACCTGTGCTATGAATATTTTCTTGGAACCTATGCCATTTCTACTGATTTGGAAGCTATTTTGATGAGCAGAAGTTTGATATTCCTTTCCGTTTGCAGTTTTTCTAACACAATTTATTGAAAATACTTGTTTCAGCCGGGCGTGGTGGTACATGCCTTTAATCCCAGCACCCGGGAGGCAGAGGTAGGAGGATCGCCATGAGTTCGAGGCCACCCTGAGACTCCATAGTGAATTCCAGGTCAGCCTGGGCTAGAGCGAGACCCTACCTTGAAAAACCAAAAAAAAAAAAAAAAAAAAAGAAAAAAAAAAGAAAATACTTGTTTCCCCATTGGCTTATGTAGCATGTTTATTAAAACTCAGATGGCCGTTTCGGATTGGTCTGTTTGTGGTATCTTTGTTTTCCATTCATTTATCTGTCTCAGTACCACACAGCTCAACCCAGGACCATCATAGACTTAAAGAATATCTTTTTAAAAATTTTTATTGCCAACATCCATAAATATAAACAATATACCATGATCATAATCCCATCTCACCACCCTCCCTTTTCCTGTCTCTAATCCCCCTCCACTGAATCCGTTCTTCTTTCTAACCAGTCTCTCTTCTATTTTGATGACATTGTTTTTTCCTCTCCTACTGTGCAGGCCTTGTGTAGGTAGCATCAGCAGTGTGGGGTCATGAGTATCAAGGCCACTTTGTGTCTGGAAGACAGTTTTGCTTTCCCCTTGTTTTGGCTCTTACATTTTTTCTGCCACCTCTTTCATAATGGTCCCTGAGCCTTGGAGGGTGTGATAGAGATGCCTCAGTTAGTGCTGAACACTCCACTGTCACGTCTCAACACTTTGAGTCACCCCAGTGGTCACTGCCACCTGAAAAGACAAGCTTCTCTAACCAAAAGTGACAGTTGCATAAATATATGGCCATAAACACAAGTACTTAGAGGGCAGTTTGGGGGGCATAATATATCCATTTAGTTAGACAATAGTAGTAGTTTCCTCTCTAGGGCTTAAGACCTTCCCAGCCATAGACTTTTGATTAAGTTTTCAGAACCAGGCAGGAATTCCCTTGTGTGGAGCAGGCCTCAAGTCCAACCAGAGAGCAGATGTGCCATCTTGCACCAGTTGGCACATTAGGCCTGGCTGACCAGCCGTAAAGCTTGCGGGGTCCGCTGCTGGTTAAAAACATTGATGACTTTTCTCCCCCAACAGGCTGCATAGATCTTTCTAGCACCCTGACAGCTAGTTACCAGGGAGGAGGCTTCCAGCTCTGGTCAAGCTTGGTTTCTCAGTGACCTGCAGGCCAACCATGTGTGGGAAAGGGAAGATGGCTTAGTGTTAAAGACACTTGCTTACAAAGCCTGCAAACTTGAAGTTTAATTCCCAAACCACCCACATAAGTTGGACACAAAAAACTGGCACTAGTGCCTGGTATTCATTTGCAGTGGCAAGAGACTCTGGTGCACCACTCTCCCCACCCCACACACAAATTAATAATAAAATTGTAAAACTCCAAAACCCACAGCTTCCTACCCGGTATGGAAGTCTTAAACCCCTAACCCGGACTTCAGCAACTATGCCCATGCGTGCATGTGTGCACACGCACTCGTGTGGAAACCTAACCCCAAGCAAATAAGAAACCGACTTTTTCTTTTGAGAAATTACTCAAAAGTCACCATTTTGTGGTTTTTGTGAAGATTCCTCCCACAGAGTTCAGAAATTAATCTTACGGTTTTCAGTCTCTTACTTTCCCCTTCTTTTCCAGGCTACCTGCAAAGACACCATCGTTCTTTTTGTTTTATAGAAACGGACTGTACCAATATCCACACCAATTTTTATGACATGCCTTTTTCTTCTTCTTACACAAAAAAGTTTTATTTTATTATTATTATTTTAGTTTCTTTTAATTTTTTGTTTGTTTATTTATTTATTTGAGAGCCACAGAGAGGAGGAGGAAGAGAGAGAGAGAGAATGGGCACGCCAGGGCCTCCAGCCACTGCAAATAAACTCCAGATGTGTGTGCCTCCTTGTGCATCTGGCTAACATGGGTCCTGGGGAATTGAGCCTTGAACCGGGGTCCTTAGGCTTCACAGGCAAGCGCTTAACCACTAAGCCATCTCCCCAGCCCTATTATTTTAGTTTTTGAGGTAGGGTCTCACTCTAGCCCAGGCTGACCTGGAATTCACTATGGAGTCTCAGCGTGGCCTCGAACTCACGGCGATCCTCCTACCTCTGCCTCCCAAGTGCTGGGATTAAAGGCGTGCGCCACCATGCCCAGCTTTATTTTATTTTATTTTTTATGGTTTTTTGTTTGTTTGTTTGTTTTTTAAAGTAGGGCTTGCTGTAGCTCAGGCTGATAAAATCAGAATTGTTTTCATGGCTGGGCTGAATTATGCCTTTCCTTGCTTGCTCCCAAGCTTGAGATAAAGGTGTGCGTCACCAGCCCAGCAAAATTTTTCACTTTTATTTTATTTTTTTTTATTTTGTTTTTTTTTTTTTTATTTAAGAAAAGGGATAGAATAGCTTGCCAGGCTCTAGCCACTGCAAACTAATCTCAGAAGGTGTGCTACTTGTGCACTGCTACATGGCGGGATCGACTGTTACCTTGGCTTCTCAGCAAGACTGTACCACTTAAACCATCTCCCCAGCCCAACGTTTTTAGGTTTTAATTTGGGATACAGATAATGCCAAAGAAATGCCAGACAGCCATACTGGCTTCAGGCAACTATAAATAATTTCTCCATCCTCAACCAAATAAAGGTAGCTGGCATGTTATTTATATAATCGAGTAATCATTATTGAGTCAAGGAAAAAGTTAGGCAATGGACAAGCCTGGACAGAAGATGTGTCTTTTGTGGAAAGACTCTTTGGTCTACCTCTGTAACTACTAGCATTTTGAAGCCATCTTGCTTTAGGATAAAACTATTGAGCTCTGCTCCAAACTCATGGGAATTTTCTTTTTTATTTAAAGAGATTTTTAATGAATTTTTCTTTTAAATTAATTTATTTTTATTTGAGACAGAGAGAGAATGGGTGCACCAGGGCCCCTAGCCACTGCAAGCGAACTCCACATGCATGTGCCACCTTGTGCATCTGGCTTATGTGGGACCTGGAGAATCGAACCTGGGTCCTTAGGCTTCACAGGCACCTGCCTTGACCACTAAGCCATCTCTCCAGCCCTCATGGGATTTTTTTGACTTTAAAGAAGGGACATGGGGGCTGGAGAGATGGCTTAGTGGTTAAGGCACTTGTCTGTGAAGTCTAAGGACCCAGATTCAATTTCCCAGTACCCACATAAACCAGATGCCCAAGGTGGCACATGCATCTGGAGTTCATTTGCAGTGTGCCCATTCTGGAGAGATCTTTCTCAAAGAAGTAAAAATAAAAATTTTTTAAAAAGTGGAAAAAAAAAAAGAAGGGACATGGCTGGGCGTTTTATTTGGGAAAATGAGAGCTTAAACACGTAAAACTTCTTATTTTTTCCCTTATGAGTTATTTTCCTACCTAAAAATATGTATCTGTGGCTAGAGAGAGTGCTCAGTGGTGAAGGTGCGAGCCTGCATAGCCTAAGGACTGGGGTTCAATTCCCCATAAAGACAGATGCACGAGGTGGCTCATGCTTCTGGAGTTCGTTTTTGCAGTGAGTGGCTGGAGGCCCTGGCACATCCATTCTCTCTCTCCCTCCTCCCTCTCTCCTCTCTCTCTCTCTCTCTCTCTGTGTGTGTGTGTGTGTGTGTGTGTGTGTGTGTCTGTCTGTCTGTCTGTCTCTTCTTCTCACTCTCTCTCAAATAACTGTTTTACAACTATCCACCTGCTCTCACGTGGCTGTGGCTGTCACCTCTGTGTGTTGTTTTATATTTCACACCTCTTCCTATACATTTCCACACACCAGCCCAGATGACAAGTTGGCCTGACTACATGGCATCCTACAGAGGTAAGGTGAGATTGGTATTTCTCTGTCCCACTGTCGTCGAGAATTTGAGTTGTTTCAAATTTGCTGCCTACTTGTTGCGGTCAGGTTCACATTGCTGGTAGAAATCACCCAACTAAGAGCAGCTTGTGGGAAAAAGAGGTTTATTTTGGCTTACAGGCTCGAGGGGAAGCTCCGTGATGGCAGGGGGAAACGATGGCATGAGCAGAGGGTGGACATCACCCCCTGGCCAACATGAGGTGGTCCATAGCAGCAGGAGAGTGTGCCCAACACTGGCATGGGGAAACTGGCTATAACACCCATAAGCCCTGCCCCCAACAATACACTCCCTCCTGGAATATATTAATTCCCAAATCTCCATCATTTGGAACCTAGCATTCAGAAGTTTATGGGGGACCTGAATCAAACCACCATATTCCGCCCCTGGCCCCCATAAACTCATAACCATCCATGATGTAAAATGCAATGCATTCAGTCCAACTTTAAAAGTCCCCATAGTTTTTATCAATCCCAGTGATGTTCATACATCCCCATAGTCCAAGGTCTTTTAACTGAGCCATAATACCAAAAAATCCCCCCAAAACCTATAATGGCACAGAATAAACATTCACACTGCAGAAGATGGCATTGGGCATAGCAAAGAAATATTCAAGCAATACATGATTTAAACAGGGCAAACACCAAACTCTGTAGCTTGAAGTCCAACAACTCTAGCCAGTAACAAAGTCTCCAAGACTGATAATTCTAACCAGTAACAAGTCTCTGGAGTTCCAATTTCACCCCTCCGGCTAGGCTACTCACAGTCCTGGCAAACTTCATCTGGGGCTGGGAGCTCTCCTTAGCAGCCACCTCATGGTCCCGACATCTCCATTGGGTCTCCACTGCAATCCACGGTTCATCCTCATGGCCCCATGGGGTCTCCATGCAGGCATCCAGAAAACCTGCTTCACACTGCCCATGGCCATTTCCAAAACACAAGACCGTGTTGCAAACTCAATGACCCTCTCTTTCCTGCATTTCTTATACTCCACAATACCAGGTAGGGTGCTAATTTGTTAATCGGTGCGGGGGGGGGGGGGGGAATAAAGCAGACTTTGAAGAACAGGACACTCCTTGAGCACTCAGGCCCCTTCAAAAGAGTCTACATTCTTCCTGTTGTCCCAGAGCAGGTCAGCTAGCCCAGTCTGAAAGGTTGTAATCTCTCAAACAATTTGCAGGTCAACGGGCAGCAATTTAGGCTCAAAGGTTTCACTCTTTCTGTGCCATATCCCTCTGCTCACACCCGTTCATTTCTACGCAAAGCAACCCTGCACAACTTCTCAGGACACGGGCATAACAGCAAGCTTCTCACACAAACTGCTAGCCCAGTCCAAGCAAAGCTCTTTCTCACCCTCATAAGCCAAACCTCACAGTCCACAGTTCTTACTGCATTCAGGTCTTTCAACTCTGACCAGAATAGTCCATACCGTTGCAGTCAGGTGTCTAGCAGCAATCCCACTCCTCGGTACCACTTTACTGTAGCAGTCAGGTCTACATTGCTGGTAGAAATCACCAAGTAAGAGCAGCTTGTGGGCAAAAGAGGTTTATTTTGGCTTATAGGCTTGAGAGAAAGCTCCATGATGGCAGGGGAAAATGATGGCATGAGCAGAGGGTGGACATCACCCCCTGGCCAACATGAGGTGGCCCACAGCAACAGGAGAGTGTGCCAAACACTAGCAAGGGGAAACTGGCTATAACACCCATAAGCCCGCCCCAACAATACACTGCCTCCAGGAGGCGCTAATTCCCAAATCTCCATCAGCTGGGAACCTAGCATTCAGAACACCTAAGTTTATGAGGGGACACCTGAATCAAACGAGCACACTACTCTACTACATATTTAGTAGATGAACATTTCACTAGCTGAATTATCCTCCATCCTTTTGGGGCTATTTCCTTTGACCAAATCAAGAACAGTGTATTGGAGCCGGGCGTGGTGGCGCACGCCTTTAATCCCAGCACTCGGGAGGCAGAGGTAGGAGGATCACCGAGAGCTCGAGGCCACCCTGAGACTCCATAGTGAATTCCAGATCAGCCTGGGCTAGAGTGAGACCCTACGTTGAAAAACAAACAAACAAAAAAAAAAAAAAAAAAAAAAAAAAGAACAGTGTATTGGATTAAAGCTTTCTTGTGAGAAAGAAGTCACGTGGGCAGCTTTGTTCTAGATTAAGTCTTTGTAAGCTAATTTCATTATATATACTTGGGTAACGGTTCCTTTTCATAACTACTCCCCTTCACTTTTTGTTTGTTTTTTTGTTTTTGTTTTTGTTTTTCGAGGTAGGATCTCACTCTAGCTCAGGCTGACCTGGAATTCACTATGTAGTATCAGGGTGGCCTTGAACTCACGGTGATCCTTCTACTTCTGCCGCCCGGGTGCTGGGATTAAAGGCGTGCGCCACCATGCCCAGCCACTTTTTTTTTTTTTTTGAACTATGGGCATTTCAAAGTCATAAGGTCAACTTTTGGAATAATTTATTGGGTCAATATTTATTGTTCAGTAATTATACATGAGGAACTACATTCACCTGAATCGTTCTTTGACAATCGGAGGTGAGGCCCATAAAAGAAAGTCTAGGAATGATATACTGATATTTGGGGGTTATATTTGAATGTGACTTTACATTTAAAATTTGGTTTTTACATTTACTTAGTATCTAGAATAGTCTATGATATTATCCCAATGGTTCTTGAGGATAAAAGAACACAAATTTAGCCAGGCATGGTGGCACTTGCTTTTTAATCCCAGCACTTGGAAGGCAGAGGTAGGAGATCGCTGTGAGTTCAAGGGCAGCCTGAGACCACAAAGTGAATTTCAGATCAGTCTGGGCTAGAGTGAGATCCTACCTTGAAAAACAAACAAACTAACAAACAAAAGAACACACATTGATGCCTTTATTTTATTTTTACTGTTTTACAGATGAGGCAGAAAAACTTTTTTTTAAGGAAAACTTTTAAAAGTTCTAAAAAGTCACTGAGTTAATCTTTGGTCAGACCAAGATTGAAAATTGATTCTAGTGACTTCTTTTCCTGACTTGTTCTTCAATACTTACAACTCTCCCCAAATTAGAAAGATGAACCTATCCATTATGTGGCAGTACAACTTGTATGCTATGTCTTATAATTGGATTTATAAGCTCTAAGTCTTCCCAGTATATGATACTACGGTTTTTTAAAATATATCTATTTATTTATGCACAAGATAGTGCATGCATCTGGAGTTCATTTGCAGTAGCTATAGACCCTGGCATGTCCATTCTCTCTCTCTCTCTCTCTCTCTCTCTCTCAAATAAGTAAAAGTTAAAAAATACATACAACTCCTGTTCTTGGGTCTAGTATATATATAATAAAAATGCTTGACTCTGAAGGGAAGCCCCTGAGGGTCCCAAAACAATACAGACTATTACCAGTGCTCTTGGTTTCCCATCAGAGCTACATGTAAGGCCCAATCGTTGAAGACATCACATGCTTTCATTGCAGATACTGAGAAACCAAGCTGGAACTGAGCTGGAAGCAGCCTTCCTGACGGCTAGCTGTCACAGTTCTGGAAGGTACTATGCAGGCTGCTGGGGGAGAAAAGTCATCAACAGTTTTATCTAGCTATGGCCCCTCTCAGCTACACAACCTACCAGCCAGGCAAGATGTGCCAACCGGTGCAATAGTGGCATGACTATTATGGGGGTAACTACCTGAACTCTGGATTTGAGGCCCACTCCACAGGAGGAGATTCATGCCTGGTATTGAAAACCTAGTCAGAGGCCTATGGCTGGAGGTCACAAGGTCCTACAAGGGAAGCTACTGTCGTCGTTTAGCTAAGCAGATGTGCTGTGCCCATCCAACTGCTCTCTATTTAGGTTTATGCCCATAGATAAGGGCTGCTGTCACCCTTGCTCATAAAATCCCGCAGTTGATCGTGATGACTTGGGAAACTCAAAATTCATGGAAGTGCTGAGATAAGTGATTACTGAGTACTCAGCACCAGATGAGACATCTAGCTCACCCTCTTTAAGGCTCAAGGGACATTGCAGAAGAGGTAGTGGAAAGAATGTAAGATACAGAGAGGATGGAGAGGTGTGTTGTAATGACCAGGGTTTGATTCCACAGGACCCATGTGCAGCCAGATGCACAAGGTGGTGCATACATCTGGAGTTTGTTTACAGCAGCTGGAGATCCTGGCACACCTGTTTTCTCCCTCTGCCAGGTGTGGTGGTGCACGCCTTGAATCCCAGCACTCAGGAGGATTTCTGTGAGTTCCAGGCCAGCCTGGGACTACATAGTGAATTCCAGGTCAGCTTGGGCTAAAGCAAGGACTAACCTCAAAAAAAAAAGAAAAAAAAAAGGGAGCTGGACATGGTGGCTCACCCCTTTAATCCCAGCACTCAGGAGGCAGAGGTAGGATAGCCATAAGTTCAAGGCCACCCTGAGACTACATAATGAGCTCCAGGTCATCCTGGGCTAGAGTGAGACCGTACCTTGAAAAAAAAAAAAAAGAAAGAAAGAAAGAAAGAAGAGAAAAGAAAAATAACAGAAGAGTGACTAGTTGGAAGAAAAGGCTTTGTGAAAGGGGGATGGAGGGATAAAAGACAGCAACAAGAAGGTATTAATCAAAATACATTATGTACATGAGAGCAAACCATTTGCAATGGCTAGAGGCCCTGGTGTGCCCACTCTCCCTCTGCCTGTCTCTCTTCTATCTCTCTCTGCTTGAAAATAAATAAATAAAATTTAATTTTAAAAAATCTTAGGTGAAACTAATTGAGAATGTCCAAATGTTTTCCTAAAGAAAATGTCCAGTTTCGGGGCTAGAGAGATGGCTTAGTGGTTAAGCACTTGCCTGTGAAGCCTAAGGACCCCGGTTCGAGGCTCGATTCTCCAGGACCCACGTTAGCCAGATGCACAAGGGGGCTCACATGTGTCTGGAGTTCGTTTGCAGTGGCTGGAAGCCCTGGCGCGCCCGTTCTCTCTCTCTCTGCCTCTTTCTCTCTCTCTCTCAGTCACTCTCAAATAAGTAAATAAAAGTGAACAAAAAATATTTAAAAAAAGAAAAGAAAAAGAAAATGCTCAGTTTCATTCAATTCGGGCTCTGGCCAAGGTTCAAAGGCTCTGTGGCCCGCATCCAGTACATTCCGCTGAAATGTGGGTGTTCACCACCTGAAGTGCTCAGGAAAGGGAACTGGGGGGGGGGGGGGATGGTATGAGCAAGGCTCTGGGTGCTGGATGAGTGAGAAACTGTAGAGTTTGGGGAAGGCAGTCAGTCTGCATCTCTGAGTATCCATTTCTCTACCTATACACTGAAGACCATGAGTCAAGAGACCACTAAGTTCTCTTACAGCACTGGGAAGAGCTAGGGTTTTTGTTTGTTTTGTTTTTCTGAGGTAGGGTTTTGCTCTAGCCCAGGCTGACCTGGAATTCACTATGTAGTCTCACGCTGGCCTCGAACTCACGGCGATCCAACTACCTCTGCCTTCCGAGTGCTGGGATCAAAGGCGTGCGCCATACTGCCAGGCAAGATCTAGTGTTTTGCCTTCCCAGAAATCCAGGCAGCATCTGTGGTGATTACTGCAAACTTCTGAGTCCAAACTCCTGTGGTGTCCCCTCCTCCAGATCTCTAAGCAAGTGCTATGATTATGGAAGAGTTTGTGTACTTGACTTCAAGTGAACGCACGCTCCGAGGGTTAGTATCAGGGAGACCCGGGAGGGAAGCAGGAATCAGAGAGGAAAAGGTGGCTCTGTAGTGCTGTGCTTAGACCCTAACATCATGCAGTAGGAAAAACAGCACCCCAGAGCAGCTATCCTCAACACAGAAGGCTGGAAGGGCCCCGGCTGAGCCGACAGGAGGCCCACCATAACTTGTCCTCACAACACGTCACGGTCCCTCAGAGACCCACCACTGTGATCACTCTGATGCCCAGTCAGTAACAGAACTGAGCCTCAGAGCTCCAGTCATGGCCTGGAGAGATGGCTCAGTGGATAAAGATGCTTGCTTGCAAAGCCTGATGGCCTGGGGTTTGATTCCCCAGTACCCACGTAAAGCCAGATGCACAAAATGGTGCATACTTCTAGAGTTCGTTGGCAGTAACAAGAGGCCCTGGCGTGCCCACACTCACTGTCTGTCTCTTTCTCTATGTCTCTCTCAAATAAATGAAGATTCACAAAATGCAAGAGACTTAAAACAGTTTATAGCCCTGGAGCAATTCTTATTTCTTTTAATTTTTACTATTATGTATTTATTTGAGAGAGAGAGAAGGAGAGCGAGAGAGAGAATGGGCACGCCAGGCCAGGGCCTCCAGCCACTGCAAATGAACTCCAGACGCATGTGCCCCCTTGTGCAGCTTGCTTAGGTGGGTCCTGGAAAGTCGAACCGGGATCCTTTGGCTTTGCAGGCAAACGCCTTAACCGCTAGGCCATCTCTCCAGACCCTGGAGTCATTCTTTTGGTTAACTGTGAGCCTCTTTCTCTTTGCAGAAAGGTTGGGAGGATTCATGTACAAGAAGCGCATAGCTTTGCCTCCCAGGAATGCCCAGACCCATCAGTGAGAGGTTTATGCATAACCAGGAGCTGGTGTCTCAACTCCGTAGTATTTACAACTCGCATGGTCATTACTGGACGACCATGTGATGCCTATGAGTTTTCCTGTCTTATAACTATTCATGTTCCCTGCTCCGGTTACTCAGCAGCGGTCCTTCAGCTCAGGGTCCAGTCTTCTCCGTTCAGTGATGCTGACATTAGGTCCCTGCGCACATTTGTGCCTTGTCAGCTGGCACTGGGTTACTCTGCCCACAGCGGACCTGGAGGGAGACTACAAGGCTGAGGGAGGAAGTAGATCCTCGTTCCCTCTTCTTCCCTTCCTGCTCCCGTGGATATCACCCCTCTCCTTCCGTAACAGGGTGCTTGGGATCCTGGAAAGTCCTTGAACCCCAAACCCTACGTTTGTTTCTAATTTGAATCAAAAGAATTGAATTTTTAAAAAGACTGAGAAGGATAATTATTCAATTATTGTATTTATTGAGGGACATGCAGAGCCAAGGAAAGGCACCCGACATGGCTTGAGACACCACAGGGAGGGTCTGGGAAAACTGTGGAAAGAAAAGAAGGAAAGGAAGGTCAAGGAGCTCCTGCCATGTGGGGAGCCAGAGGGGCTAAAGAATCCATGTGGAGAGTAAGGGCTGGGGGGCCCTCCCCTTGGGTCAACCCGGCTGGGCCTGGGCCCAGCTGAGGGAAAACTCACCCACAGCTGGAAGTTCCCAAGTGGTCACAGCGCCTGGCCTCCCCTTGCAAAGGTATTTATAACCTTGTAGTGGTGGGCTGTCTGCCAGCTCAGGTGAGCCAGAGGGACAGCTAAGTGGTTAGGGTTAGGGGCTGTCACCAGAAGAGATTAGAGTTCCGAGGCTGCACTTGACCCACCACAATGTTTAAATCCTATGAAAGACTCCCTCCCAGGAGGTTGTTTGTGGAAAAACGGCTCTAGGGAACTAGGCAAGGGAGAAGAAGTCAGCTCATCTTTGATTTCTAGCAAGCGCAGGCTTTCCTGCCTTTTTTAACTTTCGGGGATCCAGTCACCCTCACTGTACCCCCTCTCACTTTTTCACAGCAGTAGCCAAATCCAGTTTAGACCCTCTAGGGTAGCAGCTCCAGGCTTCCTTGAGTCCGGGCCTCAGCGTCCTTTGAGCTCAGAGACACCAGTCACTCACTTGTCAGAGGTCCAAACTTCATCTTCCACATCCTCTAAGTTTATTTATTTTGATTTTTTTTTTTCATGTAGAGGGTGATGTCAGGGTTTCTTGCTGCTGCAAATGAATGCCCATCCAGCTTTATGTGGGTGGCTGAGGAGTTGAACCCCGGGCCAGCAGGCTTTGCAAGCAATCACCTTTAACTGCTGAGTCATCGCCCCGCCTCCCCCCACCCTCTTAAGGTTTGATCACTGTCGCTCTTTTCCACTGTCTCCTCTGCGCTCTGGGATGTAGCTGCTCCTCCTTCACGTTGCCTGAAGTGCGTACGTTACACCCTTCCAGGCGCCTGGTGATCAGTTTCCTGCCTCCTGTCAGACCCTGGCTGATACGCATGCCCAGATCAATCAGCGGGCACTAAAGAGAAGTGAAACGCAGAAAGGAATTTGGAGATCCCTGGCATGGGTTTGAATTTTGCCCCTTGTCGTCTGCTGTCTCTTTGAAGAGAAACCTTATTTCTTTAAGCTTCTGTTTGCTGATATGGGATGTGTTTCCAGCTGGCGTGGGGATAGCTTAAGTCCTGGGTACATCTGGCTCACTCAGCCATTATAGCCAGTCGAATGACCAGACGGTCACCATCAAAGTCCATATACAGACCTTATATACCTTATTTGTCAAAGAGAATATTATTTTTTTTTTTTTTTACAAAATATTACCTAATAAGGATATGTCACATAGGAAAAAGTATTTAAGACAATCGTAGTTCACTGGAGTAATTACCTTCTACTGATCTAACATGAAACCCTCCGTGAGGTCAGGTTTTGTCTAGAATAATTTAAAATGTCAGGTGTTTAGTCTTGTCTGGACAGGGTTTCACTATATAGCCTAGGCTGGTCTTGAATTCATGATCCTCTTGCCTCAGCCTCCCAGGGGCTGGCATCTATCACTACATCTATTTTAAAAATATTTTTCAGGGGCCTGGCGTGGTGGTGCATGCCTTTAATCCCAGCACTCCGGAGGCAGAGGTAGGAGGATCGCCATGAGTTTGAGCCCAGCCTAAGGATACATAGTGACTTCCAGGTCAGCCTGGGCTAGAGTGAGACCCTACCTTGAAAAAGTAGTATTTTTTTTTCAAGGGACTTTACCCCCCTCTCGTCTCCCTCCTGGGGGAGCTCTCTGTACTTCTTCCTGTTTCCTTCTGTTAATCTAACAAAGTCTCTCTAAATGTTAAGAATATATGTTTCTAGGGCTGTAGAGATGTCTTAGCAGCTAAAGTACGTGCCTGCAAAGCCTAAGGACCCAGGTTCAATTCTCCAGAACCCATATAAGCCAGATGTACAAGGTGGCGCATGCGTCTGGAGTTTGTTTGCAGTGGCTAGAGGACCTGTGTGCCCATTCTCCCCCTCCTTTCTCTCTCTCAAATAAATAAATAAATAAATAAATAAATATATTTTAAAATATTTTTGAGTCATTACTTGAGCAAAAGGAGTCACAAACTAGCTTGGGGATAAACCAAAAAATCTGTGTTGTTCATTCTTTTTTTTTTTTTCAAATATTGTTTCAATTTATTTTATTTTATTTATTTGAGAGAGAGAAAGAGGCCTACAGGGAGAGGTAATGGGTGTGCCACGGCCTTCAGCTGCTGCAAACGAACTCCAGAAGCATTTGACACCATGTGCATCTGGCTTATGTGGGTCCTGGGGAACTGAACCAGGCAAGCGCCTTAACCGCTAAGCCATCCCTCCAGCCCTGTGTGGCTCATTGTTTTCCTACCCTGGCACACCGTCTTCGGCTGCATGGTGGGCTGGGGGAGGCTTAGTACCATCCACAGAGAAGCCAGAGCTGGTGGGTGTGGGACGTCGTACTTGGGGCTCTGCAGCTCGAATGTGGGCACTAGTTTGCCTCTGTTTCTTATGACTCGCTCATGAAGAGAAAAGGTGGTCCCTGGTCTCAGACAATCAGAGACATCCCTCCTTAGTGCTGAGCTCTGGATTCTAACATAAAGCCTGGAGATGAACAAGGTCCTAAAGGACTTTGGGGGGAAATGGGGGGGGGCTTCCCAAATGGAGGTGGCTGGAAGTTACCACCACATGGGGGACACAGCCTCTAGTCCTCTGAGCACAGCAGAAGACCTTCCCCTAGTAAGGAAGTTGGGTGCCCAGCAGGAAGGAGAAGCCAGCAGGGTTTTCTTGCTTCGAGGTTCAGGTTTGCAGGTTGAGTCTAATAAAGACATTCTTTTAAAAAATATTTAATTAGCCAGGGCGTAGTGGCGCACGCCTTTAATCCCAGTGTTCGGGAGGCAGAGGTAGGAGGATCGCTGTGAGTTCGAGGCCACCCAGAGACTCGGTAGTGAATTCCAGGGCAGCCTGGGCTATGAGACCCTACCTTGAAAAACCAAAAAATAAAAATAAAAATAAAATAAAATAAATAAATATTTAATTAATTTAGTTATGAGAGACACACAGAGAGAAAGAGGCAGATATATATATAGAGAGAGAATGCGAGCACCAGGGCCTCTAGCCACAGCAAACAAACTCCAGCTGCCTGTGCCATCTTGCGCATCTGGCTTAGGGGGGTTCTGGGGAATCAAACCGGTGTCCTTAGGCTTCACAGGCAAGTGCCTTAACCGCTAAGCCATCTCTCCAGGCCTAACAAAAACATTCTTAAAGCTGGGATGGGTATGCGGAAGAAGTTGGTTCATTCTAGAATATTCTTTGTCTCCGAAGCTGAACCGTCTTCAAAGAGAGGCTCATCTGCACAAGACCCTAAGTTATTCCAACAAATCACTAACTCTACAATTTGCAGGAGGAGGCAGGTTTGAGAGGCCCACAGGCCACTTCCAAGTGCTTCTTCCTGCATTGAAGGAGCTGTCACTGCCTTGTTGAGGGTGGCGACTCCTAGACAGAGGAAGAGACCCACAGGCAGCCTGAGGAGTGAAGAGTTTGAGAAATTCCATCCTGTCTTCACAAACTCATCCTGCTGGTCTGGAACTCCAGAGCCGTGTCTTCCGGGAAGATCCTCCTGAGCATGCACTCTTACACACACACACACACACACACACACACACACACACGCTGTAGAAAGTAAGTGGGAGACAGAGAAAGACAGGGTGGGAATGGGGGAGGGAAGTAAGGAAAGAGAGAGGGATGAATAGGAGGGAGGAAAAAAGATGAGAGCAAAGGAAAAGAGAAAGGGGCGGGGAATGGAGAGAGGGAGGGAGAGAGGGAGGGGGTAAGGAAGGAGAAAGAAAAACACTCAGGGAGGAAGCCGTGTCTGTCTGTGGACAGCCAGCTTCCTATATATAGACCATTGCTCTGCCCAGACTGGATGTGCACACCCCTCCCTGGAGTCGGTCATAGCCCTGGGGGAAGCAAGAGGCCAGCGAACTTGGAGAACAGCAAGGGCTCCGTGTCCTGCCAGGGCTGGGGTCTACCTCCCACCTTTGCAGAGCTAATTAGCTTCCTATGCCTGGGGGTGGTCCACTAGGTCCCCCAGGTGTTTCATACACAGGTCTTCAGAGGCCGCACGTTGAGTGGTCAGAGTCAGTGGGGGACAGGGACAAGCCCCACCCAGCGTGGGCTGGCAGACTGGGGAGGCCTGCGCCTCTGTACTAGTCCTGATCAAAGCCAATCACCCCAGAAGCAGAGCTCATGAATATGCCTCGGGCAAGTTCAAGGACGACTGGGTGGAGTCCGGCAGAGGGGCGGGGGAGGTAGGTGTCCTCTGAGCTGCACTTGGCTGGGTGGTAGTTACATGGGGACTCTTGTGGTTTCTTTCTTCATGGTTTCCTAGCCACATGCATTTTGAAAGCAGTACGATGGATGCACCCACATCTTAGCCAGGAAAAATAAAGATGGAACTCTATTCTGTACCTGGGAATCGGGGGCACACACAGCCTCTGGGGTCAAATGAACACTGTGGGGTTCCACTTCCTCCATTAGCAGATCCTCTCACCTTAGAGAAATGAACTTCTTCCAACCAGCCTCAGTTTCCTCACCTTTAAAATAAAGATCATGGGCTGGAGAGATGGCTTAGCGGTTGAGCACTTGCCTGTGAAGCCTAAGGACCCTGGTTCGAGGCTTGATTCCTCAGGACCCACGTTAGCCAGATGCACAAGGGGGCGCACGCATCTGGAGTTCGTTTGCAGTGGCTGGAGGCCCTGGTGCGCCTATTCTCTCTCTCTCTCTCTCTTTCTCTGTCAGGACAGAGAAATTCTGTTATGACAGGATTATGTCATAAAAAGCAAAATGTTAAAAGGTTTGTGGCAGAAATTACGCGGTGTCTATGTAAATGCCCATCCACTCTTTTCTTAATTTTAAAACTATTTTATTATATATTTTTTTGAGCCGGGTGTGGTGGCACATGCCCTTAATCCCAGCACTTCGGAGGCAGAGGTAGGAGGATCGCTGTGAGTTCGAGGCCAGCCTGAGACAATACAGGGAATTCTATCTAGGTCAGCCTAGGCTAGAGTGAGATTCTACCTCAGAAAAAAATTATTTTTATATATTTATTTGGGAAAGAGGTAGATAGAGAATGGGCCACCAGGGCCTCTAGCCACTGCAAATCAACTCCAGATGTGTGCACTCCCTTGTGCATCTGGCTTAGGTGGGCTCTGGGGAATCAAACCTTAGGCTTCTCAGGCAAGTGCCTTTAATAGCTAAGCTACCTCTTTGGCCCCGTCTTCTCTTTTCTTCTTCTTTCTTGCTTTTCTCCTTCTTTTTTTTTTTTAGAGAAAAACATGAGACCATGTTTATTTCATGCAATATTATTCACACATTTTCATTTTCTAATTTATACATAATATACAAAGCGAAGATAACTTTTCATATGAGTCGGTAAGAGCCAGGACTTAGACAAGCTGGTCCAGAAACAATCCTTATCAAAAGAAGACACTCGAGAATAAAGCTCAAGTAGCTCTGCTCAGTCTCTTTATTCTGAAATGTTAAGACTACCAAAATTTCATACCAGTATGCTAAAACCCACCCTCTCTTGTCTAACCATGGAGTTTTACCTGGTACATGGAAATGTGAAGCAGAGACTACATTTCCCAGTATGCGTATAGCTGGCTGTTCATTTAACTAAAGCCGACCAAGCAAATGCCATGATCAGTGAAGATGATCATGGAAGGCCTAAAGTGGAGAGAGCAGCTTTCCCTGATGGAGTACGGAAGTGCTAGCTGGTGCTCAAGCAGCTGTCTGGTTCCACAGAACATGGTAGAAAAACAAAGAAAACTATCTGGATGCCTGTGAAATTTCACAGAGCCACGACCCAGCCCTTAAACTGCCTCCAGATGTCTTACAAAAATAAAAATTAAAAAAATATATACTACTGGGATTGGGGAGATGGCTCAGCAGTTAAAGGCCTTATAGAGCCTACCTGCCTCGGTTCAGTTAGAAAGGTATTGGTTCACAGTAACAAGAAACTAGTTCATCCATCCACACACACACACACAATCTTTTTTAAAATTTTATTTTATATTTATTTATTAGAGAAAGAGAGAGAGAGAGAGAGAGAGAGAAAATGGGCATGCCAGGGCCTCCAACCACTGCAAGCAAACTCCAGACACATGGACCAGATTAGCTCTACATGGATCCTGGGGAATCGAACCGGGGTTCTTTGGCTTTGCAAGCAAGTACCTTAAGTGCTAAACCATTTCTCTGGCCCCACACAATCTTTTTCTTTTTTTTTTTTCTTTCTTTCTTTCTTTCTTTCTTTTATTTAGAGAAAAGAAGAAAAAACTGAACTCTTAACTGAAACAAAACAAAACAAAACAAAAATCCCCCTTGAGGAGATTTTCTGTTACTCCTTGCTGAATCTAAAGATGTATAACATATAGTATTTTAGCATAGTGCAGATCTCTCTGTCTCTCTCTTCTCTCTCTTTCTCAAATACATATCAGGGATGCAATACATATATAATCAGAAGACTCGCAAGAGAACGCAGGCCACAGCTTCCTGGCGTGGTCCGCTCCCAGGCCATGGGAGCCGGACAAGATCTCCTCTGAGCTTCAGTCAGACAGAGGTCACGGGCTGCTAAGCCTCTTCTGAGAGAAGCAGCATGATCTGGAGAGAGTGGGGGAAGGGCACAAAGAGCCCTCGGGAAACCCACACACTGGAGGCCCTCTGGCTTTTCCATCTGGACTGATTACCTCTGGGAGACATAGACCACAGGCTAAGGCTGCCCCCTGCGTTGTGATAATAACTAAGCAAGCTGTGGGTGAAGCCCTAAACACAGTGCCTGGCACGTAAGTATGGGATGAATATGCAGAAATGACCCTTGATGGGCTGCGGATGTAGCTCAGTTGGTTGAGTCCTTGCCTAGTTCGTATGAGGCCCTGGGCTTGACCCCCAGCACCACGTAAACTGTGCATGATGGTGCACCTTGGAATCCCAGCACATGGGAGGTAGAGGGAGGAGGATCAGAAGTTCAAGGTCATCCTTGGCTACATAGAGTTTGAGGGTCAGCCTAGGATACATGAGGTCTGTCAAAAAGAAATGAATAAATAAAAGGGAAAGGAAGGAAGGAAGGAAGGAGGAGAAGGAGAAGGAGAAGGAAGGAGGGAGGGAGAGAAGGTGCTGGAGAGATGGCACAGTGGTTAAGGCACTTGCCTGTGAAGCTTAAGGATGCAGGTTTGATTCCCCAGTGCCCACATAAGCCAGACGCACAAGGTGGTACATGTGTCTGGAGTTTGTTTGCAGTGGCTAGAGGCCCTGGCATGCTCTCTCTCTCTCCCTCTCTCTCAAAATAAATATTTAAAAACATGCAGACTCAGGCTGGCAGATGGCTCAGTGGGTAAGGTGTTTTCCATGTAAGCATGAGGACCTGAGTTCAGATCCCAGAACCTATGTGTATCAGTGACTTTCTCATGGCTGGGGCAAAGTATGTGACAAAATATGAAGAATGTTCTGGAAGGAAGGGGTTTGTTTCCAGGTTATGGTTCCAAGGTGACGCTCCATCCTGGCAGGAGCAGACAGGCAGCACCACATCTTCACAGCAGCATGGAGGAGGCAGAAAGTGGGAGCTGTGCGTGGCAAGCGAGGCTGGGCTGTCGCGTCCCAAAGCCGGCTTCTAGTGCCACAGTTCCTGCAGCAAGGCTCCACCCCCCCCAAGAAGCACTAGCAGCGTGGGATGGAGTGCTCAAACCCATGAGGCCATGAAGGACATTGTACCTTCAAATTACCGCTCTATATAAATGCGAGGTGTGGTGGTACATGCCTGTGCTAGAGAGGTAAAGACAGGAGGGTCTTAGGGGAAAGCTGGCTGGGTAGCTAGCTCTTGGTTCAACGAGAAACCTTATTTTATTATTTATTAATTTTATTATCTATTTATTTATTTACTATTTTCAGTGTAGGATCTCACTCTAGCCCAGGCTGACCTAGATAGAACTCTCTCTGTAGTCTTAGTCTGGCCTTGAATTTACGGTGATCTTCATACCTCTGCCTTTCAAGGGCTGGGATCAAAGGTGTGCGCCACCACGCCTGGCAAGAAAACTTATCTTAATAAATAAGGTGGAAAAATGATAGTGGAGCCCAGTGTGGTGGCATACACCTTTAATTCCAGCACTTGGGGGACAGAGGTAGGAGGATCACTGTGAGTTCAAGGCCACCCTGAGACTACATTAGTAAATTCCAGGTCAGCCTGGGCTAGAGTGAGAAGACACCAGGCATTGACCTTGGACCTCACATATGTGAATATATAAACAGAGATGAATGCACACCTCACACACATACAAGCACACAAAAAGTAAACTCCTTGGGCTGGAGAGATGGCTTAGCAGTTAAGCGCTTGCCTATGAAGCCTAAGGACCCTGGTTCGAGGGTCGATTCCCCAGGACCCATGTAAGCCAGATGCGCAAGATGGCACAGGCATCTGGAGTTCGTTTGCAGTGGTTGGAGGCCCTGATGCATCCATTCTCTCTCTCTCCTTTCTTTCTCTCTCTCTATCTGCCACTCTCAAATAAATAAACAAAAAAATTTAAAAAAAAAAAGTAAATTCCTTTGTTTCTACTACTACGTCCCCCTACAATTCAGTAGGTCTTTGATGGAACCCAGGAATTTACATTTTTACCAAAACATCAAGCGATCTTTTGTTGTTGTTGTTTATTTTTATGTGGGAGAGAGAGAGCGAGAGAGTGAGAGAGAGAGAGAATTGGCATGTTAGGACCTCTAGTCACTACAATAGAACTCCAGGCACGTGTGCCACCTTATGCACATGCGTGACATTGTGCCCATGCCTCACCTTGTGCATCTGGCTTATATGGGTTCTGAGGAATCGAGCCTGGGCCCTTAGGCTTCTCAGGCAAGTGCCTTAGCCACTAAGCCATCTCTCCAGCCCTCAAGTGATCTTGATGTGGCAAGCTGTACATGGACCACACTTTGAGAAACACTTGGATAAGATGCACCCCTCTCCTTACTCTCGGGTATCCCTGCTTTACACGCGGCAGAGCGAGGGGACAGTGAGTTCATAGTCTCCGTTCCATTGTCTTCCGAGCAAGAGCCGGAGTGTAACTTGTGGGTAGAGCTCCTTTGATCCCGGAGACGGAGGAGACTAGAGGAGCTTGCAAGGAAAAGGGTGGGTCAAAATGAGAATTTTTATTTATTTTTTTTAAAAAATCTTATTTTGGGGGAGGAGGGGATGGATCGGGTTCTGGAAATGCTCCCAGACTGTGGAAGAGAGAAGCGCATTGGCCACCAGCTGTTCTGGGAGAGTGACTCACTGCCCATGTGGCAGCAACCGAGGGTGGTGGAATGAATCGCAGCCAGGCCGTGGGGGGTGTCGAGGTGGGTTAGCATTCCAGAAAAGCCCAGCCCTCCCGCACCGATGCTGATCTGAGCTGTCACTCATTTCGGCGGCGCGCGAAGAAGGGCCAACTGAACCACCTCGGCGAGACCCCAGAGGTGCCTCTTAGTCGTGGGTATGAAAAGTCCTGGGTTCATGAACCCTGGATTCACTTTTGCCTCTTCCTCCTCCTCGTTTCTAAGTCTGGTTGATTCTCCATCTTAAATGTCTCCTACCAATTCTGGGCTCCATCGCCTAGAATGTTCTATACGTGGTCCTCTTTTCACATTCCCAGCACCATGGCCTTGGCACCAAGCCTCCATCATCCGCCACATGCACCCAGTAGGTCTTCACCATCACCAGGATGCTTTCCATCTCTCTTCTTCCATTTGGTCTTCATCTGATCACCCATCTGTTTTCTCCAAAATGCAAATCTGGGCACCCAATTCCTTGACGCAAAAATCCATAGTCCATAACTATAAACTAACGTGCATCAGACTCACCTGGAGGACTGTGAAAACAGAATACTGGGCTCCTTCTGGAAAGCTCTTTACCTCTCCATCTCTCTCCCCTCTCTCTCTTTTTTAAGGTGGGATATTTATTTATTTGAGAGAGAGAGAATGGGCATGCCAAGGCCTCTAGCCACTGTAAACAAACTCCAGCCACATGTGCCACCCTGTGTATCTGGGTTATGTGGGTACTGGGGAATTGAACCTGAATCCTCGGGCTTCATAGGCAAATGCCCTAACTGCTGAGCCATCTCTTCCAGCCCCATATCTCCCTATTTGACCTGCTGGGTTATCTGTGAATTCTCTGTCTCCTGAATTCCCACCAGCATCCCACAAGCACACATCAAGTGCTTATTTACCATCCTTCTCAGGGGAAACCACATGCCTTGGAGGCAACATTCCCCCATTCTCCCAGTATGGTATACATGAGGAAGCTGGGGCGCAGGCTGCCTAGGAAACGTGCCGAGAGCCACCCAGCTAGTGAATGCTGGAGAGCTAGGGTTCTTTGAGCACCTGGGCTGCTATACCTGCAGCCATGCCTCCTGCTCCCCACTCTCCAGACACTCCTCCCTGACTCTTACATAAGTAAGTAGACACAAGCACCACAGGTGAGAAGTCTTCTTTACCCAGCGCTGACATCCAAGGCAAGTCTTAATGCTTAGCACACTGAGGGTAGTCAATCAATGGTAATTAAATAAATGAATTGCTTCATTAGAGTGCTTACAAATGTAAGGTAGATTTTATGATGGGGCCCCAGGCTATGAAAATGAGAAATGTCCAGCACTTGGGAGTCAGAGGTAGGAGGATCGCCATGAGTTCGAGGCCACCCTGAGAATACATAGTGAATTCCAGGTCAGCCTGGGCTAGAACAAGACCCTACCTCAAAAAAAAACCAAAATAAATAAATAAATAAATAAATAAATAGGGCTGGATGCTGGCTTAGTGGTTAAAGTGTTTGCCTGCGAAGCCAAAGGACTCAGGTTCGATTCCCCAGGACCCACATTAGCCAGCTGCACAAGGGGATACACACATCTGGAGTTTGTTTGCAGTGGCTGAAGACCCGGGCTGCCCTTTCTCTCTCTGTCTATTTCTCTCAAAGAAATAAATTAATTAAAATAAAATATTTTACAAAAAAATAAATTGTTTTATTTATTTGGGAGGGAGGGAGGCAAATAGAGAGAGACAATGGGTGCACCAGGGCCTCCTGCCACTAGAAATGAACTACAGATGCATGTGCCACCTTGTGCATCTGGCTTTATGTAGGTACTGTGGAGTCGAACCTGGGTCCTTAAACTTCAGAGGCAAATGCTTTAGCCCTTACCATTTTAACTTTCCTAATTACTTCTTTATTTGCTTTACTGGATTTTTTTCCTTTGTTTGTTTTTCAAGGTAGGGTCTCACTCTAGCTCAGGTTGACCCGGAATTCACTATGTAGTCTCAGGGTGGTGTCAAACTCATGGCGATGTGGCGATCCTCCTACCTCTGCCTTCGGAGAGCTGGGATTAAAGGTGTGTGCCATCACACCCAGCTTGGATGTTTTTTGTTGTTGTTGTTGTTGTTGTTTTGACATAGGGTCTTGCTCTAGCCCAGACTGACCTGGAATTTGTTGACTCAGGGTGGCCTTGAATTCATGACAATTCTCCTACCTCTGCCTCCTGAGTGCTGGGATCAAAGGCATGTGCCACCACGCCCAGCTTGATTGTTTTTTTTTTTTTTTTTTTTTTTGAGACAAATTCTCACTATGTAGACCAGCCTCCCTTTGTATGATCAATCCTGTGGCCACTGCCCCTGCCTGGGATAGCATTTATATGCCACCATGCTCAGTTGATGATGTCATTTTAACTTATTCACTGTTAAAGGAGTTTTTTACCCCTAAACCTTCAGGAAGACAGAGATAGTTTAAATTCCCATTTTAAAAGAAACTTTAGTTAATGTCTTTTCCACTCATATAGAAAAGTACCCCAGGGGCTGGAGAAATGGCTCAGTAGTTAGGGCACTTCTCTGCAAAGCCTAATGACCTGAGTTCAATTCCCCAGTAGCCACATAAAGCGATGCACAAAGTGGCGCATGTGTCTGGAGTTTGTTTGCAGTGGCCAGAGGTCCTGGTGTCCCCATTTGTTTTCTCTCTTGCTCGCTCTCTCCCTCTGCTTGCAAATACATACTGACTTCCCCAGGAAGTCAGTTTTAAATATATATCACAGGAGTACCTTACAGTACTTTTCTAGGCACAATCAATCAAAGAAAGAAAAACAATTGTCTTCTCCATATGAATTGAAGGTAAAAACAACTTGTGTATTATTATTATTATTATTATTATTATTGGTTTTTTTTATTTATTTTTTTTTCTCCATTTTTATTAATATTTTCCATGATAACAAAAAAAATCCCATGGTATTACCCTCCCCCCTTTCCCCTTTGAAATTCCATTCTCCATCATATCCCCTCCCCATCTCAATCTTTCTACTTACATATATACAATACCAACCTAATAAAAGCCCTCCTCCCTTTCTTTCTCTTCCCTTTCTATCTCCTTTTTTAACTTACTGGCCTCTGCTACTGAGTTTTTTCCTTCTCACACAGAAGCCCAATTATCTCTAGCTAAGATCCACATATGAGGGAGAACATGTGGCGCTTGGCTTTCTGGGCCTGGGTTACCTCACTTAGTATAATTCTTTCCAGATCCATCCACTTTTCTGCAAATTTCATAACTTCATTTCTCTTTACAGCTGAGTAAAACCCCATTGTATAAATGTGCCACATCTTCATTATCCACTCATCAGTTGAGGGACATCTAGGCTGGTTCCATTTCCCAGCTATTATAAATTGAGCAGCAATAAACATGGTTGAGCAAGTATCTCTAAGGTAATGAGATGAGTCCTTAGGATATATGCCTAGGAGAGCTATAGCTGGGTCATATGGTAGATCAATCTTTAGCTGTTTTAGGAACCTCCACACTGATTTCCACAATGGCTGGACCAGATTGCATTCCCACCAACAATGTAGAAGGGTTCCTCTTTTTCCACATCCCCGCCAACATTTATGATCATTTGTTTTCATGATGGTAGCCAATCTGACAGGAGTGAGATGGAATCTCAATGTAGTCTTAATCTGCATTTCCCTGATGACTAGGGATGTAGAACATTTTTTTAGATGCGTATATGCCATTCGTATTTCTTCCTTTGAGAATTCTCTATTTAGCTCCATTTCCCATTTTTTGATTGGTTTGTTTGATTCCTTATTATTTAACTTCTTGAGTTCTTTGTATATCTTAGATATTAATCCTCTATCAGATGTATAGCTGGTGAAGATTTTTTCCCATTCTGTAGGTTGCCTCTTTGCTTTCTTCACCGTGTCCTTTGCAGTGCAGAATCTTTGTATTTTCATGAGGTCCCAGTGGTTAATCTGTGGTTTTATTGCCTGAGCAATTGGGGTTGTATTCAGAAAGTCTTTGCCAAGACCAATATGTTGAAGGGTTTCCCCTACTTTTTCCTCTAGCAGTTTCAGAGTTTCAGGTCTGATGTTAAGGTCCTTAATCCATTTGGACTTAATTCTTGTGCACGGAGAAAGAGAAGAATCTATTTTCATCCTTCTACAGATATATATCCAGTTTTCCCAACACCATTTGCTGAAGAGGCTGTCTTTTCTCCAATGAGTATTTTTGGCATTTTTATCAAATATCAGGTGGCTATAACTACATGGGGTTACATTTGGGTCCTCTATTCTGTTCCATTGATCTACGAGTCTACTTTTGTGCCAGTACCATGCTGTTTTTGTTACTATGGCTCTGTAGTATAGGTTAAAATCAGGTATGGTGATACCACCAGCCTTATTTTTGTTGCTCAGTATTATTTTAGATATTCGAGGTTTTTTGTGATTCCAAATGAATTTTTGGATTGTTTTTTCTATTTCCGTGAAGAATGCCTTTGGAATTTTGATGGGGATTGCGTTAAATGTGTAGATTGCTTTTGGTAAGATTGCCATTTTCACAATATTGATTCTTCCAATCCAGGAACAAGGGATGTTTTTCCACTTCCTAGTGTCTTCTGCAATTTCTCGCTTGAGTGTTTTAAAGTTCTCATTGTATAGATTCTTTACTTCCTTAGTAAGGTTTATTCCAAGGTACTTTATTTTTTTTTGATGCAATTGTGAATGGGAGTGATTCTCTGATCTCATCCTCTGTGTGTTTGTTGTTAGCATATATGAAGGCTACTGATTTCTGTGTATTTATTTTGTATCCTGCTACATGACTGTAGGTTTTTATCAGCTCTAACAGTTTGCTAGTAGAGTCTTTAGGGTCCTTTATATATAGAATCATGTCATCTGCAAATAATGATAACTTGACCTCTTCCTTTCCGATTTGTATCCCTTTTATGCATGTCTCTTGCCTTATTGCTATGGCTAAGACTTCCAGAACTATATTAAATAAAAGTGGGGACAGTGGACACCCTTGTCTTGTTCCTGATTTTAGTGGAAAAGCATCCAGTTTTTCCCCATTTAGTAATATGTTGGCTGTAGGCTTATCATAAATAGCCTTTATTATATTGAGATATGTTCCTTCTATTCCCAGTCTCTGTAGGACTTTTATCATGAAGGGATGTTGGATTTTGTCGAATGCTTTCTCTGCGTCTAATGAGATGATCATGTGATTTTTGTCCTTCAACCCATTTATATAATGTATAACATTTATAGATTTGCGTATGTTGAACCATCCCTGCATCTCTGGGATAAAGCCTACTTGGTCAGGGTGAATGATCTTTCTAATGTATTCTTGTATTCTGTTTGCCAATATTTTGTTGAGAATTTTTGCATCTATGTTCATGAGGGAGATTGGTCTGTAATTTTCCTTTTTTGTTCTATCTTTGCCTGGTTTTGGTATCAGAGTGATGCTGGCTTCATAGAAGGAGTTTGGTAGAATTCCTTCTTTTTCTATTTCATGGAAAAGCTTAAGAAGCAATGGTGTTAGCTCTTCCCTGAAGGTCTGGTAAAATTCAGCAGTGAATCCATCTGGGCCTGGGCTTTTTTTAGTTGGGAGATTTTTGATAACTGTTAGGATCTCCATGCTTGTTATAGGTCTATTTAAGTGATTAATCTCATCTTGATTTAATTTAGGTAGGTCATATAAATCAAGGAAATCATCCATTTCTTTCAGATTTTCATACTTTGTGGAGTATATGTTTTTATAATATGTCCCTATGATTTTTTGAATTTCTCTGGCATCTGTCATGATGTTACCTTTTTCATCTCTAATTTTATTAATTTGTGTCTCTTCTCTCTTTCTTTTGGTCAGATTTGCTAAGGGTTTATCAATCTTGTTTATCCTTTCAAAGAACCAGCTCTTTGTTTCATTAATTCTTTGTATTGTTTTTTTGGTTTCTATTTCATTAATTTCTGCCCTAATCTTTATTATTTCTTCCCGTCTACTGATTTTTGGTTTGCCTTGTTCTTCTTTTTCCAAGGCTTTAAGGTGAAGCATTAGGTCATTTATTTGCGACCTTTCTAATTTCTTAATATAGGCACTTAAAGCTATAAATTTACCTCTTAGAACTGCCTTCATTGTGTCCCAGAGATTTTGGTATGTTGTGTTCTCATTATTGTTTGACTCTATAAATTTTTTGATTTCCTTCTTGATTTCTTCATTGACCCATTCATCATTTAGTAATGTATTGTTTAGTTTCCATGATTTTGTGTATGCTCTATATCCTTTCTTGCTATTGATTTGTAGTTTGATTCCATTGTGGTCAGATAGAATGCAAGGAATTATTTCAATTTTCCTGAATTTGTTAAGATTTGCTTTGTGTCCTAATATATGGTCTATTTTAGAGAATGATCCATGTGCTGCTGAAAAGAATGTATATTCTGCAGCATTTGGATGAAATGTCCTGTATATGTCTGTTAGGTCCATTCCTTCTATGACCTCGTTTAGTCCAGATGCCTCTCTGTTTATTTTTTCCCGGGATGACCTGTCAATTGATGAGAGTGGGGTGTTAAAGTCACCAACTACCACTGTGTTTGGTGTTATCTGTGACCTTAGTTCTAACAGTGTTTGTTTGATGAATTTGGGAGCCCCCATGTTAGGTGCATATATGTTTAGGATTGTAATGTCCTCCTGTTGGAGTGTGCCCTTAATCAATATAAAGTGACCTTCCTTATCTTTCTTGACTAATGTTGGAGTGAAGTCTGCCTTGTCAGCTATTAGGATAGCAACCCCTGCTTGCTTTCTGGGTCCATTTGCTTGAAACACCGTTTTCCAACCTTTCACCCTAAGATAATGTCCATCCTTTGTAGAAAGGTGAGTTTCTTGGAGACAACAAATTGTAGGGTCCTGCTTTTTAACCCAGTCTGCAAATCTATGTCTTTTGGTTGGAGCATTGAGGCCATTGATATTAAGAGATATTATTGAAAGATGTGTATTTATGCTTGCCATTTTTTTTTTTTTTTTTTGTGTTTCTGGTTCTACCTTTGCTCTCTTATATTAACTAGTATTTGAGTGTTGTTTGCTGTTTTCCAGGTTCCTTATATGTGTGTTTTTCTTTCTCTTCGGCATGGAGGATTCTTTCAAGTATTTTGTGTAGAGCTGGTTTTGTCTTCAAATACTCCTTTAGCCTGCTTTTGTCATGGAATGTCCTTATTTCTCCATCTATTTGAATGGATAGTTTTGCAGGATAAAGTAGTCTTGGTTGACAGTTGTTATCTTTCAGAGTTTGGAATACTTCACTCCAAGCCCTTCTGGCTTTGAAAGTTTGTGTTGAGTAATCTGCTGTGATCCTGATGGGCTTGCCTTTGTAGGTAACTTGATTTTTCTCTCTAACTGCTTTCAATATTTTTTCTTTGGATTGTGTGTTTGGTAGTTTGATTATAATATGGCGAGGAGAGGTTCTTTCCAGGTTTTGTCTGGCTGGTGTTCTAAATGCTTCCTGTATCTGCATTGGCACCTCTTTCCCAATTTGGGGGAAGTTTTCTTCTATGATTTTGTTGAAGATGCCTACTATACCTTTGGATTGAAATTCTTCTCCTTCTACTATACCCTGAATTCTTATATTTGATCTTTTCATAGTGTCCCGAATATCTTGAAATTCCCATTCATACTTTTCTATTAGTTTGTCTTTCTCTTTGTTGGATTGTATTAGATCTGCCACCTGGTCTTCTAGCTTAGATATTCTGTCCTCTCCTTCATCCATTCTACTGGTGAGATTTTCTACAGAGTTTTTTATTTCATTAACTGTGTTCTTCATTGCTAGTAATTCTGACTGGTTTTTCTTCATTATTTCTATTTCCTTATTTATGTCTTGTATTGATTTCTTTATTTCGTTAAATTGGTGTCCTGTATCTTCTCTGATTCCTTTGATTTCTTCTTTGAGTTCATTGAACATATTTACAATCATTCTTTTGAAATCTTTCTCAGGCATTTTCTCTAACTCGTTTTCACTAGAGGTCATTTCTGAAGCATTGATGCTTTTTGGTGGATTTATATTGCCTTGGTTTTTGGTGTTTCTTGTGTTATAATGTATATATTTTTGCATCTTGGATTAAGTTACTGCTTAGATTTTCCAGTTAGCTGGGTATCCTTTGCTGTATCTATTGATCTGATATTGTATATCTTCTATGTAGGAGATTAAGATGTTAGGTGTGGCTCTTACCACTCTCAGAGTATCTAGACACGTGGTCCTAGGGGTTAAGTTTGCCTGCTATAGGGGTATTCAAATAGGTTGAGTGGAATAAAATACAGGTATATTCTAAAATTTAACTAAACCCTATACACATTCAGTCAAGAACAGCACCGAGCATTTATGCAAGATTAGGTATTATAAAAACCAGATCCTCTATCAACAAAGAAGTTAAGATTTCTGGTCTGTTGAGGGATCCAAGTCAGCTTGTGACCAGGTGAGACCCTTCCCTGGTTCAATCCCAGTTACCTCTTTGGATGCTTTTGGTCTCAGTCAAGTTGCTGGCTGGGACGTTGGGCCGCTGTTCTGCTTTCTGGAACTGGGTACTGGCTTTTCCTGTGGGGCAAACCAAGCCCGGCAACTGTGGCCCTGCAGATTGGCGCCCCTGATGCTGGATCCCCGCTGCTGCCGCTGGAGCTGCCGCTGCTGGGACCACTGCTGCTGGATCCGCCACTGGAGATGCCACTGCTGGGTCTGCCCCCGCTGATCCGCTGGAGCAGCCGCTGCTGGGTCCTCCGCCTCTGATCCGCTGGTGCTGCCGCTGCGGGATCCGCCTCTGCCGCTGAAGCCGCTGGAGCCTCCGCTGCTGGATTCGCTGCCCTGAAGCTGCTGTGGCCGGTACCGGAGCAGCTGATGGTGTTTTTGGGGCTGGAGTCACGGCTTCCACCGCCGCTTCCGGCTTCCACCGCCGCTTCCGCTGCCGGGGTCTGAGCCGCCGCTGTTGGATCCCGAGTCGCCACTGCCGGAGCCCGTGATGCAGCTGCCGGTGCCCGTGCTGCCGCTGCCGCTGCCAGAGTCTGAATCGCCGCTACCGGGTCCCGAGGTGCCGCTGCCGGAGCTGCTTCGGCCTGCCCGTGTGGGCTCTGGATATCTCCTACTTCTCCGCTGCTGTTTTAATCTCTTATACACCTCCCTTGTGTATTTTGCTGGGTTTTCTTTGGCTTTTTCTCCCCTAGGCTGCTTAGGCGTGGTTCCTATGCCGCCATCTTGACCGGAAGTCCCCATTATTGGTTTTTTTGAAGTAGGGTCTTACTCTAGCTCAGGCTGACCTGGAATTCACTATGTAATCTCAGGGTGACCTCGAACTCAGGAGGATCCTCCTACCTCTGCCTCCCGAGTGCTGTGATTAAAGGCGTGCGCCACCACACCTGGCGGCAAACAACTTTAAAAATAAATATTTTATTTATTTGCAAGCAAAGAGAGAAAGTGTGTATGGGGGGGAATGGATGCAACTGGGCCTTTTGCCACTGCAAACAAAGTGTCCTTAACCGCTGAGCCACCTCTCTAGCCCTGGAAACAACTTTTTAAATATTTTATTTATTTGAGAGAGAATGAGTGCGCCAGGACCTCTGGCCACCGCAAAGAAACTCCAGACACATGCTCCACCTTGTGCATCTGGCTTACATAGATACTAGAGAATTGAACCTGGGTCCTTAGGCTTCATAGGCAAGTGCCTTAACTGCTAAGCCATCTCTCCAGCCCTGGAAACAACTTATGCTTCTCTTCTTTTCCTGGGAAGGAAATTGTTGCCCACCAGGCCTCAAGGTATGTTCAGTGCTGCAATTTTGCCGACTTTTTCTTCCCCGGGTTCAAATGACAGAAGTTTCACTCCAGAGAGGGAACATTCCAGAAAGCAACACCCTAGAGGAAAGGCGACTTGCCAGTTCTCCAAGCTGCTCCAGAACTTGAGTGGGCTCCACAGCCCCTCACTCAGCCTGTGCTCGCGCAGTGTCCAAGGTCTTTTGGGTCTCCTCCAAGGCCCTTGTCAGAAGGCAGCAGCAGCTCACAGACTGCTGGTGTGACCGCGCCCAGAGCCAAGCGAGCCACCTGCGCTGTGGGAGAAGCCAGAGGCCCAGTGAGAAACAGACAGGGGGACACAGGGATCTCCCCTGCTGTGGTCTGCAAACAATCCTGTCTCCTCCAGCAGCTGATGGACAAAGGTCCCTGATACTTGGAGCGGGGATAGCCCATTGTCCCGGTTCCTTCATCCTCTCCCCTCTACAGGAGGCCAGGAGGAGGCCTGGAACCTTCCTTGGCAGCCCCATGCAGCCTTTTCCTTCCTCTATCCCAGTAGATTTATGTCATCTTTTTCTATACCTCCCAAGTCTCCCCCCACCCACCCACACATGCACTCTGCAAATCAGGAGGCATAAAATCTTTACAGAGAGACTGAAGCCATTGGTTTTAAACATTCAAGCAGGGGGAAAACAAAAAAAAAAAAAAAAAGGAAATAAATTCTCAGACTGGGCCGGCTAAGGCCACATGGTCTGACATTTCTTGCCAGTCGCTCCTTTCCTCTTCTTGCACACATGCTCCCCCTGCTGCCTGATGGTGGGAGTGCACCCACGGGTCCTGGGCAGTTAAAGATGCCCCCAACCTCCCCCCAGTCAATCTGGCCGTGGGGACATCCTTGTTGTAAGATGGCCAAAGGAGTGTCCAAAAGGTGAAATGACAGATCCTTTAAGAAGCTTTTCATTCCTCTGGTGGAGGGAGCAAAATAATCTTTCATATACTTCAGAATAAAGGCCCAGTGAAAGAAATCCTCCTTGAAATGATGACACATTAGGCGCTCCCTTAAGGGTTAACCAGATGAACAGAACTTTAGCGTTGGAATCAATTGAGATCCAAGTTTCTGGGCTTTACACGAGTGACCTTGCACAACTCCCTTGGCATCTTTGAGCCTCCGTTTATTTACTTGTAGTAGGAAAGAGTTCCAATGCACGACAAACGCGTTGTAACAGAAAAATGACTGCGCTCGTTCCCTCCCCTCTCTCTCTCTCTCTCTCTCGATCTCTCTCTCTCTCGATCTCTCTCTCCCTTTTCCTTACTTCTTAAGTGGACAGTATAGTCAAACAAGCAGTCTACTCCGCCAAGAGGAAAGGGCAAAAAAAAGCTCCCCGGCAAACAGGAAGTAACAGAAACTCCACCAGAAAAAAATTACTTCAGGCAAGAGAGGGAGAGAGCATAAAAGACAAATGAGAGACAGAAAAAGAAACAAAGCAGTTGGAGGTTTTTCGGGAGATCAAGTTAGCTTTAGCTAATGATTAGAGGGTTTGCCAGCCTGGCTTGACCGCCCCCCCCCCCCCCCCAAGCCGACTCCCTCCAAGTAAGGGGTTTAGAGATGATTGGGTAATTCTTGACCTAGATTTGACCTCGCAAATGGGAATTCTCATTCTGCAGCTCAGGGAGCAGCTCTGTCGTTGGTAGGTTCCTGCCTTTTTAAATGTAGGTCTCTCCTCCTCCCCCCCCCCCCGTGGCAATAGGCGGAGGCCCGGGCTCAGGGCCAGGGGAGGCGCCCAGCCTTGCCCGGCCTGGCTCAGCCTCGCCCTGGCCCTCCGGAGCCGCCGGGCCAGGCACCCAGCTGGCTTGGATTCCCGCTCCCTTCCTGCAGTTGCAGCCTGGCCACACCTTCAGGGAGTGTAAGAAAAGCACGCCAGTGACAGCCACACCAAGAGGCTTCTCAGCTCTGGAAATGATGTCAAGTTTTCCTTCCAAATTTCTGCTTAGAGGAGACAAAATCCTAGATATATATTTTTAAAATTTATTTATCTGAGAGAGTGAGACAAAGTATGGGTGTGTGTGCCAGGGCCTCCTGCCACCGCAAATGAACTCCAAAATGCAGACACCACTTTTGTGCATCTGGCTTTACAGAGTACTGGGGAATTGAACCCAGGCCATCAGGCTTTGCATGCAAGCACCTTTAACGGCTGGGGCCACCTCTCCAACCTCCTAGATGTTTTAATTTTAAAAAAAAAATTTGTTTTGTTCAGTTTTATTTATTTATTTGAGAGCAACAGACAGAGAGGGAAAGAGGCAGATAGATAGAGAATGGGCACGCCAGGGCCTCCAGCCACTGCTGACGAACTCCAGATGCATGTGCCACTCTGTGCATCTGGCTACTAGGGTCCTGGGGAATCGAGCCTCGAACCGAGGTGCTTAGGCTTCACAGGCAAGCGCTTAACTGCTAAGCCTTGATACTTTTTAAAACAAGGGTGGGGGTGGGGGAAGGGATGGCAGGAAAGAACATAGTGACATGCTATGACACACTCTGTGGGTTACTCTTCTCTCATTCTTACATACATCTTTCAAACAAAAATTCCTAATGAGCTAAGCGTGATGGCACACAACTTTAATCCTAGCGCTCAGGAGGCTGAAGTAGGAGGGATGCCATGAGTTTGAGGCCAGCCTGGACTACAGTGAGTTCCAGGTCAGCCTGGACTAGAGTGAGAGCCTACTTAAAAAACCAACCAGAGCTGGAGAGATGGCTTAGTGATTAAGGCACCTGCCTGCAAAGCCAAAGGACCTAGGTTTGATTCCCCGGTACCCACATAAAGCCAGATGCACAAGGTGGTGCATGCGTTTGGAGTTCGTTTGCTGTGGTTAGAGGCCCTGGCGCACCCGTTCTCTAACTGCCTCTTTGTCTTTCTCAAATGTATAAAATATTTTTAAAATGATTAAAAGCAAACACAAAACATCTTAATGGCCTTTCTTGCCTTTTGTTTAATTTGGGGTGTGTTCAAAGCAAGAAAGAGAGGCATCTAATTATCAGCTCGTTGATTTTCAGTGAGGCCACACACTCCCAGAGCTTCCTTCTTTTTCCCAAACCCCAGATCCTGCTCCAGGGTGGAGAGGGAAGCCAGCTCCCGCCTCTCCTGCCTCCTCTGCCGGCCTCTCTCCCTACTACAGGGCCTCCTCCAAATCTGGGAAAATGCTTGGAGGAAGTAAGGGGGCCCATCCACGCACAGGGCCACAGGAGCAGATATTCTTAAGCTTGGATCATGCCCAGATTTAGGTTTTCTGTAAGCATAGCAAACAGGTGGAACCCTGCTGGTGCCACCAATGAGGGCATGGGGAGGTCACGGCCATGGGGCTGCTTTCTGGGGAAGCCTGGCAAGGGGAGGTCACGGCCATGGGGCTGCTTTCCGGGGAAGCCTGGCACGGGGAGGTCACGGCTGCAATGATGGAGCGGTGTTCAGTGCCTATTACAGCTCTTTACCAACAAGTGCCACAGACTCTGTCATTCACGGTACACACACGAACTGCCTGCAGTTGAAGGCACAGCTTGGGCTGGAGAGATGGCTTAGTGGTTAAGGAGCTTGCCTGTAAAGCCAAAAGGACCCAGGTTCAATTCCTCAGGACCCACATAAAGCCTGATGCACAAGGTGGCGCACGTGTCTGGAGTTTCTTTGCAGCGGCTAGAGGCCCTGGTGCACCCATTCTCTCTCTCTCTTTCTCTTTCTGTGTGTCTCTCTCTAATAAATAAATTAATAAATAAGTAAGTAAATACAATGTGAAAAAAATGTTTTAAAAACATGGCTTAACATAACATATAAAATAGGATATACCTGTGCATTACTATATATTGTGTTTCCTATGTAAAAAAATCAGACAGTGGAAATCTTTCTCAACTTTAAATCAAAATTTTATATATATATATATATATATATGTATATCATATTTGTTTTTTATGTTTCTATTTTAGAGAGAGAAAAAAAAAATTGGCATGCCAGGGCCTCAGCCACTACAATCGAACTCCAGATGCTTGCGCCACCTAGTGGGCATGTACGACGTTGCGCTTGCCTCACCTTTTTATTTTTTAAATTTTTTGTTCATTTTTATTTATTTATTTGAGAGCGACACAGAGAGAGAAAGAGGCAGATAGAGAGAAAGAGACAGAATGGGCGCGCCAGGGCTTCCAGCCACTGCAAACGAACTCCAGACGCGTGCACCCCCTTGTGCATCTGGCTAACGTGGGTCCTGGGGAATCGAGCCTCGAACCAGGGTCCTTAGGCTTCACAGGCAAGCGCTTCACCACTAAGCCATCTCTCCAGCCCTTGCTTCACCTTTGTGCGTCTGGCTTACTTGGCATCTGCGGAGTCGAACATGGGTCCTTAGGCTTCACAGGCAAGCAACGTAACTGCTAAGCCATCTCTCTAGCCCCCAAATCTTATTTTTTTTTTTTTCGGTTTTTCGAGGTAGGGTCTCACTCTAGCTCAGGCTGACCTGGAATTCACTATGGAGTCTCAGGGTGGCCTTGAACTCACGGCGATCCTCCTACCTCTGCCTCCCGACCCAAATCTTATTTTTAAAGGGTAACTTATTTCCATGATTCAAAAGACATTTTCTAGAGACGGACTGAGTGAGTCGCTGAGACAAGGTCTCAGAACCTGACCACAGCCTCAGCCAGGGGTCCCAGACCCTTTCAACGGGGAACACCATTCCCCCACGGCCTCAGCACCATCCCAGCCACCCTCGTCTCCACACGGCTGCCCCCCGCAGCGGTAGCTGCACCACCACCAGTGCTGTTTCTATACCCAGAGCCACAGCCGGCACCAGCAGCCTCACCAACACCTGCATCATGGAGCCGAGGGCAGCCCCAAGGCCCAGCCCAAGCCACTGAACCACCAACAGAAACACACCCCAGGAAAATGCCCAAGAAAATGGGTTGTCATGCCAAAGATGGTAATACCGGAGAAACAGAAATTTTAAGAGCCTTGGTTCTTTCTTTTTTTCTCTTCATATTTTAGAGAGAGCTGGAGAGAGACAGAGAAAATTGTCATGCCAGGGCCTCAGCCACTGCGATTGAATTCCAGATGCTTGCGCCACCTAGTGGCCATGTGAGACTTTGTGCTTGCCTCACCTTTGTGCGGCTGGCTTATGTGGGATCTGAGGAGTTGAACGTGGGTCCTTAGGTTTTTGTAGGCAAGTGCCTTAACTGCTAAGCAATCTCTCCAGCCCAAGAGCCTCAGTTCTGATGGAGCTACCAACCCTATTTCCCGAGTCTTCAATGGTAACCAGCAAGTTGTAGATACTAGGCTAAAACAGACTAAAAGCAGGAACAAAAGGAATGGAAAGTTTTATGAAAATAGATCTAAAGAGAGTCAATGGATAAGACCTCCTTCCTATCCCCCCCCCCCCAAAGATTCTAAAATAGTATATCATGCTGGAGAGATGGCTTAGCAGTTAAGGTGCTTGTTTGCAAAGCTTAAGGAGCCAAGTTCGATTCCCTAGAACCCATGGAAGCCAGATGCACAAGGCGGTCCATATGTGTGGAATTTGTTTGCACTGCCTGGAGGCCCTGGCATGCACATTCTCTCTCTCTCTCTCTCTCTCTCTCTCTCTCATAAATAAATAAATAAATAAATAAATAAATAAATAAATAAAATACTAAAACTGTATATCTCTCTTCATTTGGTTTCCTCACTTCTTTCCTTTGCTGGTAATCATTCTATTTTATTTTTTAAATCATACCTGTGTTTTTCAATGACTGTGCAAATAAATACAAATGTATTCTTTTGTTTTGTTTTGTTTTCTTTGAGGTAGGGTCTCACGTTAACCCAGGCTGTCCTGGAATTCATTATGCAGTCTCAGGCTGGCCTCAAACTCACAGCCATCTCCCTATGTCTGCCTCCCAACTGCTGGGATTAAAGGTGTGCGCCACCAAGCCCGGCTACAAATGCATTCTTATTTATTCAGTCTTACAGTACATTAAGGGCACTGCATATTTTGGGTTGGGTTTCTTCCAGTGGTGGTAGTCTTGCCCAAACTATCCCCTGCTTGGGGATACTGAGGGATTACTGAGCAGCAAGCCCTCAGCTATGGTGGAAAACGTAAGAGCTCAAGCTACAGAGGCTGTAGTTGGATGGACTAATCCACAGCCATGGGTCTTCACGAAACTGAGCCAGGCATAGTTGGTGCAAAAGACTCCTAGGATTCTCACCTCCCACCGATGGAGGAAGGCAGCTATGGTCACAGGGGAAGCCTGTCTCAAAGCTGCTTGCACCCAGGGAAGGCCACAGATCTGATCCACACACAGTCACCCCATGCACTGGCTACGGGTTTACCACAGGTGGTCCACAGAAAGACCTGGAAACAGAGCTAGGAATCTCCAATGGCTCCACACTGACAGGGCAGATCAGAGGCGAGGGCTGGGGTGGGTCACAGAATCACCTCTTGACCTCTGTAGTAACTGGCCAGGTCCGTCATATCAAACGTACCACAAACAGCTGAAATGCACTACCTCATGGCAAAGGACAACATTGAAGACTTGGGAAATAGGGTTGGTAGCTCCATCAGAACTGAGGCTCTTGGGCTGGAGAGATTGCTTAGCAGTTAAGGAACTTGCCTACAAAGTCTAAGGACCCATGTTCAACTCCTCAGATCCACATAAGCCAGACGCACAAAGGTGAGGCAAGCACAAGGTCTCACATGCCCACTAGGTGCCCTGTAAGACTGAATAAATAAGAATGCATTTGTAGCCGGGCTTGGTGGCACACACCTTTAATCCCAGCAGTTGGGAGACAATGCTAGAAATCTGAGATTGAGGTGTCTGGCTGATTTCTTCTGGGGACTTGAGGGCTGGATCTGTTCTAGAACTTTCTCCTTGACTTATAAGTAGTTGTCTATTTTCTTCATCTCTTCACATAGTCCTTCCTGTCTGTATCCAAATTCCCCCTTAGAATAAAGATACCAGTCATGTCGGGTGAGGTGGCGCATACCTTTAATCTCAGTACTTTGAAGGCAGAGGTAGGAGGATCGCCATGAGTTCGAGGCTAGCCTGAGAGTACATAGTGAATTCCAGGTCAGCCTGGGCTAGAGTGAGACCCTACCTCAAAAAAAAAAAAAAAAAAAAAAAAAAAAAAAAGATACCAGTCACACTGGGTTAGAATCTACCCTAGTGATCTCATTTTTAACTTGATTATCTCTGTTAAGACTCTTTCATTCTCACAGTGCATGGAGGGTAGGACTCTGCTGTTTGAATGTGTCCCATGAACTTCTCATGTCTCCACGCAGCAGGAACAGGCTGGTTACTGTGAAAGTGGACTTGTTACAAAAACAAGCTCAGCCCCCCCGCTCACTAGTCCTCTCACACATACACTCTCTTCTGCTTTCCACTGTGGGATGACCCAACACGAAAAACCAGTGCTTTGAAATTGGACTTCCTGGCCTCCAGAACCGTGAACAAGAAATTTCTGTTCTCAGTGACCTAGTCTGTACCATTCTGTTACAATTGCACAAAATGGACTTAAAAACCTCAGACACTCCCTCTCTCTCTCTCTCTCTCTCTATCTATCTATCTATATTTATAAAAAGAGAATGGGCACGCCAGGGCCTCTAGCTACTGCAAACAAACTCCAGACACATGCACCCCCTTGTGCATCTGGCTTATGTGGTTTCTGGGGACTCAAACCCAGGTCCTTAAGCTTCTAAGGCAAATGCCTTAACTGCTAAGCCAGTTCCCCAGCCCCAAACTAATTTTTTTTTTTTTTAAGACAAAGTTTCACTTTATATCCCAAGCTGGTCTCTGCCTCCTCCCCATGCTTAGAGTTGACAAGCATACACCATCAAGTCTTATTGTGAGCTATTTGTTCTTTTTGTTTTAAATTTATTTTTTTTTTAAGGAAGGGAGAGAGAGAAAAAGAGACTGAGTATGGACAGGCCAGGGCCTCCTGCCGCTGCAAATGACTCCAGACACATGCACCACTTCGTGCACCTGGACTTTACATGGTACTGGGGAATTGAACGTGGCCTGGCAGGCTTTGCAAGCAAGTGCCTTTAACCACTGAGCCAGCTCTCCAGCCCCCTAGTTTTCTTAAGAGGACACAATTGAAGGCACCTGCACACCCACCTCTGGAAGTACCCCCACAGCGCCTTCCTGCCACTGAGCACCAGACCACACAAGCCCGTGAAAGTGTATCTCTCAGGCTTATTACAGAAACCGTGAGGCCATGTGAGATTCCCCTAACTCTATCGTCCATTGTGTATCTCTGTTTACTAAACAGGATATGGCTCCCGTTGCGGAGAACAGGTACCAATTTTCAACCAATCCTTCATCCTGATACAATCCAAGGTAAGGAAAAATGCCCTCCAACTCTCCGCCCAGTGTCCCCCAGCTGGCGCACCCCCTCTCCACCCCCACACCCGACCGTGGGAGCTGAGCTGCTGACACCCCGATTCTGGAAGGTTACTTGGCCCCTTGACTCGGATGTGAGACTGCTCTTTTGCTGCTTTTTGAGAAGTCTGCTCAAAGGTACATCACTCTCCAGTGGGGCGCTTGGTGCTGTGACTGTGGATTATTTTCCCTTTGTTTCTCTTAAACCCGACCCCACATCTTCGCTGTGACCAACACTTTGGACCCAGGACTTAGCGGGACAAGGTGTGGCTTTGGCCTACGCCGCCTCCTGGAGACGAAAAACAACCCAGTTGGAACGTGTTGGAGGGACGCGGCGCCTGGAAATCCCCATGAAGCAAATTCCACTCCCGAGATCTTTCTCTGACGCCTAGAAGAGGCGCAGAAGGGTGGATGGGTGTGCATTTTCCTGCCTGCCACTCCGTGGTCTGGGAGGTTGCAAGGACAGGCAGTGGGTAGGAATGTGTATTAGCAAGTGTTCAGGGGCTGGAGAGATGGCTTAGCCCTTAAGGCGCTTGCGGGGGGGGGGGGGGGGGGGTAAAACCAAAGGACCCAGGTTCGATCCCCCAGTGACCACGTATCAAAGGGTGGAGGCACAGAGTAGCGCGTGCATTTAGGGTGAGTTCGTCTGCAGTGGCTAGAGGCCCTGGGGTGACCATTCTCTCTCTAAATAATAAATAAATAGCCAGGCATGGTGGCGCACGCCTTTAATCCCAGCACTGGGGAGGCAGAGGTAGGTGGATTGCTGTGAGTTCGAGGCCACCCTGAGACTACACAGTGAGTTCCAGGTCAGCCTGGACTAGATTGAGACCCCACCTCAAAAAAACGAAAATAAATAAATAAATAAATCATAAGTGTTCAGGTCTCCAGTCAGCAAGTACATTTGGTGCCTTAAGGTGAGCTCACCAACCCAGCATCACCCTGTGTTAGTAACGAGGGGGGAACACTGGCGTGAACCCGCCCATGCATCAAACCCTCCAGCAGGCTTCCACAGAGCTGCTGGGCCCCCTGTGATACAGAGCCCCCCGTCTCGGTGGCTTCCTGTGGCCTTAGCTTTCCAGCCTGGGCCTCCATGTTTCTCAGGAGTGGAGGCCAGAAGCTCTGCGGCTGTGAGCTGAGCTGCCAGTCCAAAGAGCCAAGGCCTAAGAGCTCCAGGACTGGGGAGGACCCAGGATGGCCCAGGTGAAGGGGGGACCCCCCATCCTGGTGTTTCTGTCCTCCTCCGTCCCAGTGCATTGCTCTCCCGCCCTCCGCCGGTCTCACCCCACGTCTTTGGAAGCTGCAGAGTCCAAAGTGAGAAGCGCTGTACGCAGCGCAGGGTCTGACTCTCGTGACCCTGGACGGCGACGTGTCCCCTGGTCTGCATGCGGGGTCTAATGCCCAGTGGATGGATGCCAGAGCTGGCATGAAAACAGACGTGAGAAGAGGGGGTGCTGGGGCGAGGGGCCAGGCGTGCCAGCGACCTCTCCAGCCAAGTGTGCCGTGCGAAGTGATGGGGACCACGACAACAGCCAACGGGGAGCATCTTCCAGCTACCGGATGCTGTTCGGGTTAATCCTCACGGTAACTCTTTCAGGCAGATCCCGTTTAAATTCCTAGTTTGCCAATGAGGAACCCGCCACAGCGAGGCCCAAGATCACACAGCTAACCCAAAGCAGAGACAAGATTGCAAGCTCTTGATAAGCGCTCTGCCTGTATTTTTAAAAAATGTTTTTGTTTATTTATTTGAGAGCGACAGAGAGAGAAAGAGGAAGATAGGGAGAGAGAGAGAACGGGCACGCCAGGGCCTCCAGCACTGCAAACGAACTCCAGACGCGTGCGCCCCCTTGTGCATCTGGCTAACGTGGGTCCTGGGGAATCGAGCCTCGAACCGGAGTCCTTAGGCTTCACAGGCAAGCGCTTAACTGCTAAGCCATCTCTCCAGCCCATTTTCTTCCTTTCTTCCTTCCTTCCTTCCTTCCTTCCTCTCAAAAACAAAACTTTTTTTTTTTTTTTTTAATCACTGAGGAAACAGAGGTGCGGAGCAGCCAAGTCCCTTGTTCGATACCACCCACCCGAAACGGAGCTGGATCGTCACTCTGATCTTCTCCTCGGCCACAGGATGAGGAGTCAGGATGTAATTGCATCCGACTCTGCCCTGCCCCACCTCAAGTTTCTACCTTCCTCCTGAAGCCTCGAGCTCTTGTTTCAGGTGACAGGAAACCTCTGGAGCGGGAGCCAGCAGGTGAAGAAATCAGAAACCTGCACCTGCCAATCCAGGAACCTGTCCAACGCGCCCTATGGGACTGACGGTGTCCAGATGCCCCCCCCCCCCCGCCCCCGCCCCTGCCCCTGCCCCACCAGGAGGTGAACATCAGAGGAAGTTTCCAGAAACGTGAATATGGAATAGTAGTAGAGAAAGCAAAGGAGGCTAAGATGTGATAAAACAGGTTGGAATCAGAGGCTTTTTTAGTTGGAAAAAGCCATACAGAACAATGAGTCCAAACCTTTTGTTGTGTTAATAATGAGGGTTAGGGCTGTTGGGATATTCACTTTGGGCCAAGAACTGTGTTACATGCCTACCTTGTGTTTAGAGCAGTCAAAAAGACAGATGGCATTTTGTTTCAGTTTTTAAGATTATTTATTTATTTATTTATTTGAGAGCGTGAGAGAGAACGAGGCAGAAAGAGAGAGAGAGAGAGAGAGAATGAGAATGGGCGCACCAGGGCCTCCAGGCACTGCAGACAAACTCCAGACGCATGCGCCACCTTGTGCTGCTGGCTTACGTGGGTCCCGGGGAATTGAACCCAGGTCTTTTGGCTTTGCCAGCAAATGCCTTAACCGCTAAGCCATCTCTCCAGCCCAAGATGGCATTTCCCCCCCTTATTAAGAGAGATGTATCAGAGTTAATTGATGCGATAGCAGAGAGATCCAGGACTGGGGAGATGGCTCAGCAGTTAAGACGCTTGCTTGCTTACAAAGCCTAAGGCCTTGGGTTCGATGCCCCAGTACCCACATAAAAGCCAGTTGCACAAGGCGGCAGATGTGCCTGGAGTTCATCTGCAGTAGCTAGAGGCCCTGGTACACCCATTCGCTCTATGTGTCTCTTTCTTGTTTGCGCTCTCAAATAAATAATTAAATAAATGAAATATTTAAAAAGAGAGAGAAATCCAGGGAGTCTCCTCACTCCAAAAGCTACCTTCCTTTATATTCTTAACTTCTTATGATGGAACCTTCCAAAGATATATTAGATGATTCAAAAAAATATTGTAGCCAGGCATAGTGGTGCACACCTTTAATCCCAGCACTCGAGAGGCAGAGGTAGGAGGATTGCTGTGAGTTTGAGGCTACCCTGAGAATATATAGTGAATTCCAGGTCAGCCTGAGCTAGAGTGAGACCCTGCCTGGAAAAACCACACACATATATATATTATAACGGATCCCATAAGTTCACCTACCAGCTGCATTACCAACAAAGCCAGATCTTGCTTTTTTCTCTCCAGTCTTTTAAAAATTCTTTTAAAATTCAGGGGGCGGGGTTGTGGGAATGGCTCAGTGGTTGAAAGTCAGATACAAAAACTGGAGCATGCATCTCTCTCTCGCTCTGCTTGCAAATAAATAAATAAGATATTAAAAATACAAAAATAATAAATAAAAACTATATTAAATGTTTAGGCAGCTGGGTGTGGTGGTGCATGCCTTTTATTCTAGCATTTGGGAGGCAGAAGTAAGAGGATCACCATGAGTTCAAGGCCACCTAGGGACTACAGAGTGAGACCCTACCTTGAAAAATAAAAATAAAAAAAACAGATGCTGAGTAAGACATAAGCAGAACTCTAGCAAACGTCATTCTTATTTTTTCTCTCTCTCTCCTCTTAATTTTTTTTTTTTTTTTTTTTTTTTTTTTTTTGGTTTTTCGAGGTAGGGTCTCACTCTAGCTCAGGCTGACCTGGAATTCACTCTGTAGTCTCAGGGTGGCCTCGAACTCATGGCGATCCTCCTACCTCTGCCTCCCAAGTGCTGGGATTAAAGGCGTGCGCCACCACGCCCAGCTTTTTCCGGCTCTCCTCTTAATTATTGAGAACGAATTACCTGAGGAACACTCATCTCTTTGACTTCCTCGTTTTGGTTGGAGGGAAAGGGGTCTGTGTTCATGAGTGCTGGCCCAAGGTGCACACCCGAGGTGATGTGCAGAATTCCTCTTAAGGGAGATAGAAAGGATTCAGCCATCCTGTGTGTGATGGTTACTATTGTCCCCTGGACAGGATCTAGAATCACCAAGGAGACAAACGTATGGGCATGGTTTTAGTATGTATTTATTTATTTGAGAGAGAAAAAGAGGCAGATAAGAGAGAGAAAGAATGGGCTCACCAGGGCCTCTAGCCATTGTGGATGAACTCCAGACACGTGCACCATCTTGTGCATCTGGCTTATGGGGTACTGGGGAATTGAACCTGGGTCCTTAGGCAACAGAGGCCTTAACTGCTAAGCCATCTTTCCAGCCCCATGAGGGAGGTTTTAGACTGGGTTCATTGAGGTGAAAAGACTCTTAACTGTGGACTATTGCATGGGCTGGGGTCCCAGACTGACTAAAAAGGCGACATAGAACTGTGTATCAACATTCATCTCTCCTTGCTTCCTGATTGTGGACCCAGTCTGGCCAGCCGCCTCACTTTCCCTACCAATGGTGTGGGTAGACAAGCACTGGGCTTGGGGGGGGTCATTGAAGAGCAGACCCCACCTCCTGTTTCCCTGGTAACATTAGAACATTAGAAAGGGAAACATCTCAATCACCACCCCACCACCCCATAGGATTTAAAGTACCATAGAAAAAGGAAGAGTCACTTCCTCCTGACCACAGGAACTAAGGCTTCTGGTCCTGGGTGGGGCCTGTCAATCAACTCATCTGATCAAGAGACCACCCCTCACCCACAGGCATGCTAAAGAGATGGAGGAATAGCTGTCCCCTTGATGAGTTAATGCACAGACCCCCAAAAGAAGCCCTTCCCTTGTGGCAACAGCTCGAAGACCCTCACCTTCTCAGATTTCTTTTCTAAATATTTATTTCCAAGGAAAGATATATATATATATATATATATATATATATATATATATATATATATATATTTCCCCCCCGCCACCCGAAGTAGGGTCTCACTCTAGCCCAGGCTGACCTAGAATTCACTATGTAGTCTCAGGCTGGCTTTGAGCTCACGGCAATCCTCCTACCTCTGCCTCCCAAGTGCTGGGATTAAAGGTGTGCACCACCACACCTGGCCTGAGAGATTTTTTTTTTTTTCACATTATTTCGAAGGAGAGAGAGAGAAAGAAAGAACACGAGTGTGCCAGGGCTTCCAGCTGCTGCAAATTAACCCCAGATGCATGTGCTACTTTGTAAATATGTCTTTTACGTGGGTACTGGGGAACTGAACCCAGGTTGTTAGGCTTTTACAGGCAAGCACCTTAACCACTGAGCCATCTCTCCAGCCCTGATTTTCTGATTCTAACTCAAAAACAAACAAGCAAGCAAACAAACAAAAACCCCACATCTTTTGGGCTGGAGAGATGACTCAACAGTTAAAGGCACTTCCGTGTAAAGCCTGATGGCCCTGGTTCAATTCTCTCATATTCACATGAAGCCAGAAACACAAAATGGTGCATGCATCTGGAGTTCACCTATTCCTTTCTCTCTCTCGCTCTCTCACCCGACTCCTTGCAAATAAATAATCAATAATTTTTTAAGTGTAACTCCCCCCCCCTTTCTTTCTTTTGTTTGGATGCCAGCTGAAATCCTAAGCAGTCTTTTTGGGGATTTTCTACCTTCTTCTCAATCAATCTTTGCCTTTTTCATGTCTCATGGATCCACGTGCCTAAGTTTTTAGTCCTCAGGACAAAAAAACTCAACTCAGCAGTGTGAAAACCTGCAACGCGGTGGCCAGCTGCGCCCTCCTCTCCTCCTCCCTTAGGTGCTTTTGTCAGGTGTTTGCTCCCAACAACAAGAAAAGTGACTAATACGTGTAGTAATCACTTCCCCCCATTCCTGCCACACTGAGCGCGCAGGTTCCACAACCAAGACCGCGCGACACAAGCCAGCAGAAATATTCTCATCGCACGAGCAAGAATGCCAGCCACCTCGTACCCAAAAGTGTGTGGGAGAAGAGCAGAGGTATCGATAGAGGAGAGCTGACATTCACACTTCATCTACCAGGTACTTCATATGAAACACCCAAGCATTTCATTTGCTCTCACAAGAGCCCTGCCTGGGAGGTGAGGCCAGGCAGAGGGCAGGAGCTTCTGTTATCTGGTATGCAGATGAGGAGAACCAGATGGTATTAGCGAGTGCAGAATTCCAACCCAGAATTCTCTCATGTAGTTGACTATAGCTTTACCATTAGAGTATATGGTCAACTCAATTAAGGTCTTTCTCTTTTTAAAAAATATTTTATTTTTATTTATTTATTTGAGAGAGATACAGAAATAGGCAGGGAGAGAGAAAGAGAGAGAGAATGGGCACTCCAGGGCCTCCAGCCACTGCAAACGAACTCCAGATGCATGCGCCCCCTTGTGCATCTGGCTTACGTGGGTCCTGGGGTGTGGAACCTGGGTCCTTCAGCTTTGCAAGCAAGTGCCTTAACAGATAAACCATCTCTCCAGCCCTTTCTTTCTTTCTTTCTTTTTGGTTTTTCAAGGTAAGGTCTCACTCTAGCCCAGGCTGACCTGGAATTCACTATGTAATCTCAGAGCGGCCTTGAACTCATGGTGATCCTCCTACCTCTGCCTCCCGAGTGATGGGATTAAAGGTGTGTGCCACCACGCCTGGCAAAAATAAAATATTTTTTTAAAGTTATTTTTCTTGATTTATGAGAGAGGGTGTCTCCGGCCAGTGCAAACAAACTCCAAACGTGCGTCACCTTTGGGAGCTGGCTCCCGTGGGTCCTGGGGAATCAAACCTGGGTCCTGTGGCTTTGCAGGCCAGCACCTTAACCACTAAGCCATCTCGCCACTGCAGTTAAGGTCTTTCTTTGGGAGGGTATAGCAATATAGGATGAAGATGTTTATAGGGTTGAGCAGTGGCTTGGGTTCTGCATACTGGGAGCTAGGCACCTTTCATCTTCACATAACCCTTTGAAACTCATGAAGCAAATCTCACAGTCGGAGGGACAGAAGGTTTCCAAAAGAATTTGCAATTAAGCACTCATCTGCTCCCTGTGAAGTCAGGGACACAAAGGCTCATTGAAGGACTTAAGAAAGAAGATCGGGGTCCCGGGTGGTACATAATGCTTCACTGTGGATTCCAGCGCAGCCCCTGTCCTGGGTGGCTGAGTTACAAGAACAAGCGCCCTCTGGGAGGCTTGTGTGGCAAAGGATAGGTGCACAAGGGCCATTGCTTGGCAGTTGTGTGTATGTAGGGGAAGGTTTTAGCATGCCCCCCATGCCCTTGCAGCCAGATGCAAGAGGGCAACATCACCGGCAGGGCAAGTGTGTTTCTCAGACAGAGCTTTACACCTGCTAAGCCCAGTCCTTCCTGCCGAGCTGTTCCCATCTTTTGGTGGTTGTGTCACGTGACTGTGGTCTCATGTCAGCTCATAAGAGGGCAGAACCCAATTACTAGATTACTCCGCATGCTGGTTCGCTTTCTTTCTTGCGACCACAGTCAAGGCCATGGCGGTCAAATTTCCCCCAAGCTCCCTGGTTTGACTCACAAGGCCAGGCTAACAGCACTACATAGCTAATGCACGTCAGTGCCTTGCTCTTGTCATTGGATTTTTTTGTTTGTTTGTTTGTTTGTGTTTCGAGGTAGGGTCTCACTCTAGCCCAGGCTGACCTGGAATTCACTATGGAGTCTCAGGGTGGCCTCGAACTCACGGCGATCCTCCTACCTCTGCCTCCCGAGTGCTGGGATTAAAGGCGTGCACCACCACGCCTGGCTGTCATTGGATTTTATAAAAGAAGACAAAACAGGGCTGAAGAGATGGCTTAGTGATTAAGTGCTTGCCTGTGAAGCCTAAGGACCCTGGTTCAAGGCTTGATTCCCCGGGACCCACGTAAGCCAAATGCACAAGGGGGAGCATGCGTTTGGAGTTCGTTTGCAGTGGCTGGAGGCCCTGGTGCGCCCATTCCCTCTCTCTCTCTCTGTCACTCTCAAATAAATAAATAAAATTGTTTTTAAAAAAGAGAAGACAAAACAGAATTACTGATACTTTACTTTTCAAATTATTTCTATTCTCTTAAGAGTTTTTGGTGAGAAATAGAGAGAGGAGACTTAATCAATTCATGGGGAAGTGAACAAGGACAGGATTCTAGTGACCCCAAGTTTGAGTTCTGGGGCACCTACCATGAGCTCTTTGTTTATGCAGAGGAAAATCAGGTCAGGAGGTATCCATCATTAACCAGGTAGTCAAGAGGTCTCCTCCCCCACTGTTGCTGCTCTGACCCCGTAAGTTATTAACCTGTCATTAACCCGAGGACACCAATGTGGTTTCCACAAGCCCCAGGTTGTGGCCTCTCCATCGTGAGTGACTGTCCACATCTTGGGTGATGACCTGTCCTTGGGCTCACCATTGCTTAGGGATAGCTTCATTCCTTGCTTACAAAAATGTCTATAGGCCAGTCCTGGTGTTCCTGGAATACGAGGTGACTCGGGAGGCCTTCAGCCTGGAAAAGGACCCGGGTTCAATTCCCCAGGACCCATGTAGGCCAGATGCACAAGGTGGCCCATGCCTCTGGTGTTTGTTTGCAGTGGCCCTGGCACACCCATCCTCTCTATCTGCCTCTTTCTCGCTCTCTCAACTAAATAAATAAAATAAAAACTTTAAAAAAAAAAGAATGTAGTGGAAATGATTAAGTGTCAGGTAATTATACAGAAGAACCATTTCTCCATAACTTCTCAACTTTAGTTACTTTTGGAAAGGCTGGCACAAGTGACTCCATCTTTAAAATTTATTTGTGGGCTGGAGAGATGGCTTAGCGGTTAAGCGCTTGCCTGTGAAGCCTAAGGACCCTGGTTCAAGGCTCGATTCCCCAGGACTCACGTTAGCCAGATGCACAAGAGGGCGCACACATCTGGAGTTCATCTGCAGTGGCTGGAGGCCCTGGCGCGCCCATTCTCTTCTCTCTCTCTCTCTCTCTCTCTCTCTCTCTCTCTGCCTCTTTCTCTCTGTGTCTGACACTCTCAAATAAATAAATAAAAATAAACAAAAAAAAATTTAAAAAAAAACTTATTTGTGTGTGTGTGGTGGGGGCCTGCACTTGTGCCAAGGCACATGAGTGGACGTCAGAGGACAACGTTAATAGGTCTCTTCTTCTACCTTTCAAGGGACAGGGTCTCTTGCTGCTATAAACAATCACTAGACTAACTAGGCCACAAGCTTCAGAGCTTCCTGTCTCCGCATGGCACTACTGTAGGCACATTGGGAGCACAGACACACGCGTCACTTTGCACCTGGCTTTCCCTGGGTGCTGGGGAGGAGCAAACTCACTTTGACATGTTTTGCGAGCAAGCTCCCTTAACCCCTGAGCCATCTCCCCAGCCTCCAGTGACTCCATTTTGTTGATGGCTTTGAATGATCTTCCTGTGTTGCTCAGGTTGGCCTTGAACTCACAATCACCCTGCTTATTCTGTTTTAGCATTATTGCAAGTGCCAGGATTACAGGTGTGTGCCAGCCTGCTAAGGGTGACTTCATTTTGCAAGCAAGCACCTTTAACCGCTGAGCTATCTCCGCAGCCCGGTGACCTTATTTATTTATTTATTTATTTATTTATTTAATTATTTATATTTGGGTTTTTTTTGAGGTAGGGTCTCACTTGAGCCCAGGTTGACTTGGAATTCACTATGTAGTATCAGGGTGGCCTTGAATTCACAGTGATCCTCCTAACTCTGCCTCCTGAGTGCTGGGATTAAAGGCGTGTGCCACCTCGCCAGGCTCAGTGACTTTAATTTACCGCAAGTGCTCATCAACAAATGAATGGATAGTCAGAATGTGGTGACAGAAGTCCCCTCTTATCTATCTATGGTCTTTCTTCAGTATCAATTTCTTGTGGTCAACCATGGTATAAAAATATTAAATGGAAAATTCCAGAAGTATACAGCTTACTGCTTACGTAGATACTGGGGAATTGAACCTGGATCCTTAGGCTTTGTGCAAATGCCTCAATCACCCTGTTTTTGTTTTTTGAGACAGGGTTCCATGGGGTAGGTCCTGAGGCTTTGCAGGCTGGTGTCAAACTTGCTATGTAACAAGGATGACTTTGAGCACCAGATCCATCTGCCTCCACTTTCCACATGCTAAGTTACATGCCTGAACCATTCTCAGAGGATAGTAAATATACTAGAATGAACTTAAAATTACAGTTGCTTATAGGGAGTTAACATAAGATAGATGCTTAAATGACCCATGACCTTGTCAAGACTCAGGTTCCTGAGCAGTCAAAGGCCTGACAAAGTCAGTGGAATTTATCTTGATAACGCCTAAAATCTATCAAGCCAGGTTCTTGTTTTGTTTCTGGCTTTTTCTTTTTTTTTTAAAAAAAATAATTTGAAAGCAGAGAAAGAGAGAGAGAAGACACACACACACAGAGAGAGAGAGAGAGAGAGAGGAGGGGGAGACAGAAAGAGAGGGGGGAGGGGGAGAGAGAGAGAGAATGGCCACACCAGGGCCTCCTGCCACCGGAAACAAACTCCAGATACATGCACCACTTAGCGCATCTGGCTTTATGTGGGTATTGGGGAATTGAACCCTGGACCTTCAGGCTTTGTGAGCAAGCACCTTTAACTGCAGAGCCATCTCTCCAGGCCCTGTTCATGGCTTACAAAACAGTAATTTTAAAAGCATGTTTTTTTTTTGTTGTTGTTTGTTTGTTTGTTTTTTGGTTTTTGGAGGTAGGGTTTCACTCTAGTCCAAGCTGAACTGGAATTCACTATGTAGTCTCAGGCTGCCCTCAAACTCACAATGATCCTCCTACCTCTGCTTCCTGAGTGCTGGGATTAAAGGCGTGCGCCACCACGCCCAGCAAGAAGAAACCAATTTTTAAAAATATATTTTATTTATTTATTTGAGAGAGAGAAAGAGGGAGAGAGAGAGAATGGGCATGGGCATGCCAGGACCTCCAGCCACTGCAAATGAACTCCAGATGTGTGTACCCCTTGTGCATCTGGCTAACGTGGGTCCTGGCAAATGCTTTAACCGCTAACCCATCTCCCCAGCCCAGAAGAAACCAATTTTAAGCTGTTTTCTATACATTCACAACTCATGAAAACACTTGTTAATAATCTCAAATCTCTTCCAAAAGAGAGCTGAAACCAAATTATATTTATGACAGAATGTCCACGAGGCTACATTTTAAGATGTCATTTCTTTTTGGGGGCAAGCCCAACAGACTGGCCTTTTTTTTTTTTTTTTTTTTTTAGAGAGAGAGAGTGCCAGGGCCTCTAGCCACTGTTATTGAAGTCCCGGCACATGTGCTACCTTGTGTGTCTGTGTCTGGCTTTTGTAGGATCTGGGGAGTTGAACATGAGTCCTTAGGCTTCACGGGCAAGTGCCTTAACCACTAGCCATCTCTCCAGCCCTTCAGATACCTTTTTTTACAAAAAGTTATTTATTTATTTGTAAGCAAAGAGATGTAGACACACACACAGAGAATGGGTGTGCCAGAGCCTCTAGCCACTGCAAATGAATTCTAGATACATATACCACTTGGTGCATCTGGTTTATGTGGGTTCTGCGGAATTGAACCCAGGTCTTTAAGTTTTGCAGTCAAGAGCCTAAGCCATTGAGCCACCTCTCCATCCCCTTAAGTTACCTTTTAGCTAGACTTGGCCAAAATAAAGACCTTGAATAATCTGTGTTTCAAAAGAGGAGACATTGGGGGGGGGGGGAGGACAAAGCAGAATCAGGCAACAGCTACACATGCAGTTCAAATGTTGTTCCCCAAGTTCTCTCTCTCTCTCTCTCTCTCTCTCTGTGTATTCAAATTAGGCATGCCAACAATACTGTTATCAAGCAATATGTTTAAAAAATGCAATAAGATATAATAAAGCAGCCATGAGTTTGCTATTAAGTTATTTTTAGGACTTCTAGGGGCAGATTAAGTTTTGTCCCATGCCATTTTCAGACTAATTTAGTTCTCACAAAGTCCTACAACCTAAAGTTTTGGGGTAGCTCAAGGTACCTGCTAACAAACCCTTGTGAGCACCACCCGGATAAGCTATTGGAGTCCCTTTGAGTCAAGATGTGGAGCATTCTTAAACAATCTCTAACAGCCATCAGATTTTTATCCATCAAACCAACCACACATAGACCCAGACTAAGAGATGAATTCATTCCCAAATGACATATAAAAGCAATTACATGAATTGCATCGAGGAGGGTACTCTTAAATAAACCATTGCATGTTTATACAGGACTAGTCAGCTATCATTTTCCCTAGTACAAAATAGTACTGACCTAGTATTCCCACGGCCAGACAAACCACAGTAGAGATCTCCCACACATCCTATGCATCATATATCTCATCCATCTAGTGACCAACCCAAAGTTACAGAATTCATCCTTCCCTGCCCTGCTAGGAGACACCCAAATAGTTCAAAAGAACTACAGAATAGCTCAAAAGAACCCCCAGACAAGACGTTTCAGATAAGTGAACAGACACCCAAATAGTTCAAAAGCACCCTTATATCTCAGAAGAGCCTCAAAGACAGCATGACAGGTTTCATGTCAGACAAATTGCAGAAATTCAAATTAGCCCCCAAAGACCCAAACAGCTCAAAAGAGCCTATAAACTGACAAGAAAAAAGGAAAGAAAAGGCCCAAAGTACACCAATTGGGGAGGGCATACATACATAACCAATGCCCCCCCCCAAATCCTTATCTTTTATTTTTTAAATATTGTATTTTTATTTATTTGCAGAGAGAGAGAGAATGAATGAGTGAGCCAGGGCTTCCAGCTGCTGCTACAAAAACCCTCCAGACACACGTGCCACCTTGTGCATCTGGCTAACATGGGTCCTGGGGAATCGAACCAGGGTCCTTTCCCTCTGTAGGCAAGTGCCTCAACTACTAAGCCATCTCTCCAGCCCTACTACAATTTTTTAAAATAGTTTATTTATTTATTCACAAGCAGAGAGATACAGAGAGACCGAGAGTATGGGCCCATCAGGGCCTCCAGCCACTACAAACGACCTCCAGACGCATGTACCACTTTGTGCATCTGGCTTACATGGGTTCTGGGGAATCAAACCCAGGTCATTAGGCTTTGCAGGTAAGTGCCTTAACTGCTGAGCCATCTCTTCCAGCCCCCAAGATTTCCACAATGTTTTAAAGGCAAACAAAACACATATCTTTATTTCGTTCTTAAGATGTTTGTGTCTTTGCTGTTGAATTGAAGGCTGGTATGAGGCAAGGGTCCAAAGTATTGACTGAAGACACATGTTAAATACAAGATAGCCTTACTCGCATTGCTACTTGGTTTGGAAAACATCACCAGTCGTTTTCTGTCTTCTCCCCAATAACTCACTGTGGGTCTGTTTGTGTGTGAGAGCCGGCGCGGGAGCTCTGCAAAGGACAGTCCGGGGACAGCCTTCCAATCAGTCCACGTCACTTGAAGTAGGACTTCTCTCTCTACTGGTTCTTGCCACATACTTCTGGGAAGTTCGCCCCCCCCCCCCTCTTATTTTTTTTTTTTTTTTTTTTTTGAGATAGGGTCTCACTCTAGCTCAGGTTGACCTAAGTATTCCCTAAGTAGCCTTAGGGTGGCCTTGAACTCATGGCGATCCTCCTACCTCTGCCTCCTGAGTGCTGAGATTAAAGGCATGTGCCACCACACCCAACCCAAAATTTTCTCTCTCTCTCTCTCTCTCTCTCTCTCTTTTTTTTTTTTTTTTTTTGGTTTTTCAAGGTAGGGCCTCACTCTAGTCCAGGCTGACCTAGAACTCACTATGGAGTCTCAGGGTGGCCTCGAACTCATGACAACCCACCTACCTATGCCTCCCGAGTGCTGGGATTAAAGGTGTGTGCCACCACGCCCGGCCAAAATTCTCTTTTTTTAAACAACAACAACAACAACAAACTCATTTGTTTATTTATTGATTTATTTGAGAGAGAGAGAGAGAGAGAGAGAGAGAGAGAATGGGTGCACCAGGGCCTCTAGCCACTGCAAATGAACTCCAGATGCATGTGCCACCTTGTGCATCTGGCTTACATGGGTTCTGGTGTATTGAACCTGAGTCCTTTGGCCTTTCAGGCAAGTGCCTTAAGCCATCTCTCCAGCCCATGGGAAATTCTCTTATCTCTACTTCCTGTCTAGCTGGGATTAGAGAAGCTGGCCTGCTTTTTACTTATTTTTACGGCACTGCAGGCTGAACGTAGGGCCTCCTGCATGCTACCACATTTGACCCCAGACCAACACTTCAATTTGTACAAGTGCTTTTTTCAGGAAGTCCATTCACAAAAGACTAGAATGTAAGCATATTGTACAGCAGATATTGTTCACATATGCACGCTAATCTAAACAATGGGCTGCCAGGTTCTATAGCTCAGCCCTGAGCACCCACAGTCATGCTGTAAGTCTTTGCACAGACAATGTATGTAACCAAATGCTGCTATTGCAAGGTGCAATTTGCTACACACCACGGAAGTCAGAAGGGAACCCAGGCTTTGTACCAAGAATGTTCACACGCTCCAATATTCATATTCTAGTTTCGTTCTGACTTTAAAGACACACAGAAAGCAGGTGATTCAATCTTCATTTCCTTTGAACTTTGCAAATCGTGAGGCAGGGATTCCCCCTGTAGTTGACATTCCCTCAGCAAAAGGATTCTGGTGAGCCTCAAGCTCTCACGATGTAAGCTGCCCTGGGCTGGAGAGCTGGCTTAGCGGTTAAAGCGCATGCCTGTGAAGTCTAAGGACCCGGGTTCGATTCTCCTGGTCCCACGTTAGCCAGATGCATAAGGGGGCGCATGCGTCTGGAGTTTGTTGGCAGTGGCTAGAGACCCTGGCTTGCCCACTCTCTCTCTCTCTCCCTCCTTCCCTCTCTCTGTCTGTAATAAATAAATAAATAAATAAAATCTTTAAAAAAAAAAAAAAAAAGATATAAACTGCCCTAACACCAGCCCAATCCAGTGGAATTGAACACTTCCTGTTTTGCCAGATTTTTGTGGGTCTCTGCAAGCTCTGCTCCTCTGTAACATATCACTGTGACTTTCACATCAACTGTTAGTTCTCACGGTTCTCTTGCCCAGGAGGGAGGAAGTAAGAGAGGTACGCAGCTCCCACTGCATTCGTTCTTATCACCCCAAGATGGAGAAGATGGTTACAAGTCTGGTCTGTTTTCATCACACTGGGGCATGCCATGTCTCTCCTCTAGAGAGACCATGTAGGGGCATATTACAGGGGGTGCTTTTAAGCTAATTATTTTCCATTAAACTCATTGCATGAAAGTGACAACCTCGGGAGAGTTTAAAAGTGTGGGTACTAAGTTGTGACAGAGGCTCACCTCTGTTCCTGTCCCCATAGCACTTTACTGCGTGCTTCTAGATTTGAGGCTTTTCTCTGTGGGGAGGATTTCGATTTCTGGGACTGTTAAGTGACTAGTTAGAAATGAGCAGTCTGTAGGTTACAGAGGATGCGACCTTTCCTCCTCCACAGTTTTAAGCCCTACCTTCTGTGTCCCTGTTGACACATTCATTCCTTTTGAAGAAGGAAGAGAATCTCAATTGTCCCTCCTTAGAATCTGAAATATCTATATGTATAAGTAGAAGAACAGATTAATGGGGGTGGAAAGGCCTAAGTGAGGTCGGTGGAAGAGATTGAGAAAAGAAAAGGTGGAGGAAGGGTTAACCAAAATCTAAGAGGGCATGAATAACTCATATGGAAACCTACTTTTTTGGACAATGGCACACCCAGAATCCATAGATTGTTACTAGAAAATTTTAAGTGCCATGGATGGGATACATTCCAGTGAGTTGTTGGCCAGGGAGGTCACTGATACCCCCAAAACATTATAGGCCATTGCCGAGGCTCTTGGTTTCCTACCAGGAATAGATGGTAAGACCCTATTGCTGAAGACTCCACATACTTGAGCTGCAAGGTCACTGAGAAATTCTGATGGAACTAAGCTGATAACCTCCTCCATGTAGACCAGCTGACAGAAATCTGGAAGAAGCCATTCTGCATGTAGTTCAATGGGAGAGAGAGAAATCACCAGTGGAGATACTCAACAGTGGACACTGCAAGTCTTAAATTTGGCCAGCCAGGCCAAGTGAGCCAACCAGTACAATAGTGGTATGTCTGTTATGGGGAAAAGCACTGCTCTCTAATTGAACTGGAGGCCTGCTCCATGGGAAGGAATACATCCCTGATACTGAAAACTTTTGATGGGGAAGTCATGAGCCCTAGGGGTGTAACATCTGCTGGTGTCTGGCAAATGCATATACTATGCTCACCAGACTGCCTGGTAAGCACTTCTCTTAATGTTCATACCCATACGTTAATGCTACTCTCACTTTTGGTTAGAGAAGCTTCTTTTTTCATATGGCAATGACCTCTGGGATGAATTCAAAAGGCACTATAGTGCTGAGAAGTGACAGAGGAGTGCTCAGCACTGAAACATCTCTATCACACCTTCCAAGGTTCAGGGTCCATTGCGGAAGAGGTGGTGGAAAGAATGTAAGAGCCAAAGGAAGGGTAGGACTCCTTACAACGTGCTCCTCCAGACACAAAATGGCCTGGATATCCATGACCTCACAGTGCCTGACACTACCTACACGAGACCATCATAATAGGAGGAAAAGACCATGACATCAAAATAAAAGAGAGACTGATTGAGAGGAGGAAGGGGTATGATGGGGAGTGGAGTTGCAAAGGGGAAAGAAGGGGGGAAGAAATTACCATAGTTGATTGTCTATAACTATGGAAGCTGTCAATACAAAGACAACAACAGGTAAGACTAAATAATAAATGGTGACAGAAAGAAAAAAAAAGAGAATTTGAAATGCCATGGGGAGGGAGTAAAAAAGCATCACGTGTTGTAGTTACCTTCCCATTGCTGGGACAACACACCAGGCCCGGAGCAGCTTATGGGAGGAAAGGGTTTATCTCAGGCTTACGGTTTTGGGGGGAAGCTTCATCACGGTGGAGGAAGCTGGCTCACTTCATCCTACATCCGCAGCAGAGAGCTCACACCCAGAGCTCAAGCCGGCTGTGAACACAAAGCAGGCTGACCTCGAGATCGAGATCTGCCCCGGTGACACGCTTCCCCCAGCAGGGCTTGTTTGCTAGAAACGAAGAACGAGTATGGGGGACATTTATATTCAACATATAACATGTCAAGCATACATACAACATACCAGACTTCTAAATCAGCATATGTTCAGATGAGGCTCTTCAAGTTCATCGCTTGATGACATTCTTATAGAACCTCTTTTCCTCCTACTACCAGTTTTTTTTAAATCATTTTTAATTTTATTTATTTATTTGAGAGAGAGAATGGGTGCACCCGGGCCTCCAGCCACTGTAAACGAACTCCAGACACATGCGCCACCCTGTGCATCTGGCTTATGTGGGTCCTGGGGAATCGAACCTGAGTCCTTTGGCTTTGCAGGCAAGCACCTTAACCGCTAAGCCATCCCTCAAGCCCTCCTGTCGGTTTTGATGGGCCACGTTTCTATTTTCACTGGTTTCAAGATTATGTTTTATTTCCCTTTTGGTTTCACATGAAAGCCTGGCACTTGTATCTGAGGCCCTATGATCTAATGAAATGTTATCTGTCTCCCTAACAAGCCCAATAAACAAAGATCACAGGGTGACCTTATAGGGGAGAAAGTGGCACTAATCCACAGCACTTCTGAAAATCATCAGGGCCATCTGTGGATGGTTCTTTGATTTACATTCTAGTCCAGGGGAGGGAATCAAGAGCCCCCCACTCTCCCCTGAGTAGCAACAGGCAATTAATGGTTGCTGGTGGAGAGGTATTTTCTTCAATGGTATAGTCACTGGTAAGTTGCCCACGTTCTTATAAATAACTCTTCACCCATTGCTCTTGTCAACAACCATAAACACATTAGGTCGCCAAAAACAAAACAAAACAAAATAAAAAGACATGAAAGTAGAAGGTTGACTAGTTGGGAAGAGGAAAGGTATAGAGGGAGAGGGACAAGAGAGGGTCAGAAGGAATAAACATGGGCTGGAGAGATGGCTTAGCAGTTAAGGCACTTCCTTTCAAAGGCAAAGGACCCAGGTTCGATTCCTTAGTACCCGCATAAGCCAGATGCACAAGGTGGTGTATGTGTTTGGAGTTTGTTTGATCACAACACGTTACATACATGCATTAAAAGGGCATAATGAAACCGATCATGCATAATTTATTAATGCTAATAGAAGCCTACAAAAAAAAAGTTCAGGCCAGAGAATAATTTCCTATGGTTCTTGGCTCTGCTTTCTATACTTGTGGTTTTTGTCTCTGAAGCATCTTTCTTTCACATAAAAGGCAGTCCCTGATTTGCAGCTCTGAAATGTTCTCAGACTTCTTGCCTATACCATTTGAAGTCCAAGGGCCTCTTCATAATGTTTTTATAATTTTTTTAAATTCTTACTTATTTATTTGACAGCAACAGACAGAGAAAGTGGCAGATAGAGAGAATGGGTGTGCCAGGGCCTCCAGCCACTGCAAACGAACTCCATACGCGTGCGCCCCCTTGTGCATCTGGCTAACGTGGGTCCTGGGGAATCGAGCCTCGAACCTGGGTCCTTAGGCTTCACAGGCAAGTGCTCAACCACCAAGCCATCTCTCCAGCCCTTCATTTTGAATTGTCTTCATTTCATTGAGTCCACACTGGAAATGTTTGTGTTAGTACTGTTTTCTTGAAACAACGTGAATCCCCTATAATGTTTATTCCATTGGTCAAAAGCCACACCCCCGAGTCAGTTGAGATAAACTTCCCTATTCTTTAGGCCTATACCAGGACCGCTCAGTGTAATCACCCTTAACCTTGCTACAAGCCCCTGTCTCTTCTCAGCAGTTTCCTAAGGCACTGCTTTGGACCTTTTCAGATCTTCACAAAGGATTTTACAATCGCATCCTTGGGCTTTTTAAATTTTTATTTATTTATTTATTTGAAACAGAGAAATATACAGAAATAGGCAGGTAGAGAGACAGAGAGAGAGAGAGAGAGAGAGAGAGAGAGAGAGAGAGGGCATGCCAGGGTCTCCAGCCACTGCAAACGAGCTCCAGATGCGTGTGTCCCCTTGTGCATCTGGCTTATGTGGGTCCTGGGGAGTTGAACCTAGGTCCTTTGGCTTTGCAGGCAAGTGCCTTAACCGCTAGGCCACCTCTCCAGCACACATCCTCGGTTTTATATATATGGTGTAAGTGCGCACACATGCGCGCGTATGTGTGTGTGTCTATGTGGCGTGTGGAGTCCAGAGGAGAACATCTATCACTCATTTACGTTGTTTCTTTGAGGTGGAGTTGCTCACTGAAAGCTGTCGTTTTCTGTCAGACTGACTGACCAGCAAGCCCTACACGACTGGATTTAAAGCAGGGCGTGGTGGCGCACGCCTTTAATCCCAGCACTCGGGAGGCAGAGGTAGGAGGATCACCGTGAGTTCAAGGCCACCCTGAGACTACATAGTGAATTCCAGGTCAGCCTGGGCTGGAGCAATACCCTACCTTGAAAAAACAAAACAAAACAAAACAAAACAAAACAAAAAAAACCCACCTCGAAATTGAGATATTCGTAGGAATTTTGTCCTTCAGGGGAAAAATTACATATGAATTCTAGCAGTATAAATATTTAACAACTGAAATAGCAGAAATGCAATGCCCATAAATGAAATGGTCAGCCCACTAAAGTGGCTGTCCATCCAACAAGGAGCGACCACAACAGGTTGCAAGCAGCCTGCGAGTCTCTGTTGAGGCAGCCTGGCGGTGCCGCCCACCGTCATCGTGGTGACTGTTTGGAAACTCTCCATGCGTGCCCTAGATGCATTTTTGACCCAAGCTAGCCTGTCAGCTGCGACGTGGTTATAATTATGTATCACTTTCAGCACTGAAATTCATGTCAGCTTTCCGTCGTGCCCCCATTTGATCGTAAGCACGATTCATCAGAATTGTCGCTGATGGGCCTGCGCTTCCTTCCAGTGTATCCAAGAGGATGTTCTCAGGCTATTCAAGAGGAGAGGAGCCCCTGGGGGGCCGGTTTGGATAAGTGCCGCTCTTCTCCAGTTTCCTTCCCGTCTTCTCTGCCCAATGTGGGGGAACGGCATGCAGATCCGAGGAGGCAGGGTGGGTGGAAAGGAGCATGTGCCGAGACATCTCATGAGAAAGTCGCCCAGATGGAGGGATGAAGCTCACAACTCTGAGAGACACGGAAGTGCACCCACCCAAGAGATCTGGGAACACGAGGCGGACCAATCAAGGGTGGCTCTCAAAAGCCCATAGTAGAGGGGCTAGAGAGATGGCTTAGCGGTTAAGCGCTTGCCTGTGAAGCCTAAGGACCCTGGTTCAAGGCTCAATTCCCCAGGACCCATGTAAGCCAGATGCACAAGGGGGCGCATGCGTCTGGAGTTCCTTTGCAGTGGCTGGAGGCCCTGGCGCGCCCATTCTCTCTTTCTCTCTCTCTGCCTCTTTCTCTCTGTCACTCTCAAATAAATAAATAAAAATAAAGAAAAAATTTTTTAAAAGCCCATAGTAGAAAGTGCCAGAGAGTTTCATGCCAGTTCACCAGGCGATCCTTAGGCCGAGCTGAAGTTTGAGAACCATGGAGACCAGGCCACATGTCTTAGGAGAGGAAAGAGAGGGAGAGACTGAGCTGACATAGCACCACAGAAAGGGCCGGTGGAGAGGAATGTGGCACATCCTAAAGAGAACACCGGGCCTGGGGAGATGGCTCCGCGGTCAAAGGCACTTGCTCCACAAGTCTACTGACCAGATTGTGGATTCCCTGACACGCATGTAAAGCCGGGCAGTGACCCGTGTGCCTATAATACCAATGTGTCTATGGCAATGGGATGTGCCGCCAGAATCCCAAAGCTTGCAGGCCACTTGACCTGGCCTTCCCAGTGGTAAACAGCAGAGACCTGTCTCAAACAAGGTGGAGGGAGAGGACCACCACCTTGACATTAACCTCTGACCTCCAAGTGGGTGCCAAGGCATGTTGCGCACACACACACACACATACACACCCATAATAATTAATTTTTAAAAATTATTTATTTATGAGAGAAAGAGGTAGGAGAGAGAGAGAGAGAGAGGAAGCATAGGAACACCAGGGCTTCTAGCCACTGCAAACTCCAGACACATGTGCCACTTTGTGTATCTGGCTTTATGTGGGTACTGAGGAATCTAACCCAGGCTGTTAGGTTTAACAGGCAAGTGTCTTAACAGCTGAGCCATCTCTCTAGTCCTTTAATAAAACTTTTTAATGTTAATACACAATTACAGATACTAGTATATCTTCAACATGTACATGTAAACAGTTAACTTTCCATAGCAAAACAGCAAATCACATAATAATTGTTCACATAATATCAGAATTTGTTTCAAATGCTGTTTTTGGTTTGTTTTCTGTTTTTTTTTGTTGTTGTTGTTTTTGTTTTTGTTTTTGTTTTTAGGTAGTGTATCACTCTGGCCCAGGATGGCCTATAATTCACTATGTAGTCTCAGGCTGGCCTTAAACTCAAGGGGATCCTCTTACCTCTGCCTCCTGAGTGCTGGGATTAAAGGCATGCACCGCCCTACCCAGCAAAAAAGCTTCAATTTTTTTTTTAAAGTTTTATTTATTTATGTGCAGGCAGAGAGAGATAGAGAGATGAGAGATGAAGAGAATGGACACGCCAGGGCCTCCAGCCACTGCAAACAAGCTCCCGATGCATGGGCCACTTTGTGTATCTGGCCTTATGTGGGTACTGAGAAATTTAACCAAGTCATTAGGCTTTACAGGCAAGCCATCTCTCCTCCCCTAAAAGGCTTTATTTACTTATTTATTTCCGAGGTACGGTCTCGCTCTAGCTCAGGCTGGCCTGGAATTCACTATGTATTCTCAAGGTGGCCTCGAACTCACGGCGATCCTCCTACCTCTGCCTCCCTCAGGTGCTGGGATTAAAGGCGTGCACCATCAAGCTCAGCAAAAGGTTTAATTTTAACGCATCAGCAATACTGTGGTTTGGCTAGATAGTGATAGAATAGAATATGAAGGACAACCCTTAATCTAGCAGTAAGGGGCTTTGACCGACACATGTCATACATAGTCTTATCTGAGGGTAGAAAAAAAAATAAATGAGCAAGATGTCCTTTGTGAATAGGAGGTTCAAACCAAATGACCCCAACACTCACCTTCACAGGCGTGGTGCTAGCTTGTTCTCCGGATTCAGTCACGTCTTGGGCACGACCAGGAGGAAGTGATTCCGCTGTGTTTGGTTGTTCAAGTTTTCCCGTCTGTAAAATAAAGGAGGGAGGCTGATTGGCGAGGTTACTTCCAGCTCTCCACACCCGTCACATTTTCATGTGTTCTAGTCTGTTGACGATGCATTTCGACAGCGCCTGCCATCAGCACCAGAAGACAAACTTGCTAGAATTTCCTTGGTGCCAGTCAACTGGGTGAAAAAAAAAAAAAGCTTTTCTTTCCTTTCACTACACCTCGATTCAGTCTCATGCCCTGGGTTCTTTTCTTTGCCACCAGGCCAGCTCTTTAAAAAAGCATTTCACGAGCTGTCCCAATAATTAACAACTAATTAACAAGAAGGCCTTGCCGCTTGGGGTTGGTGTTTTCAAAAAGAAATGGGTAGGAAGGGTGCTTCGCCCTCTCTATTCACAAGACCTCACCATTGTCATTGTAATCTGCTGAAGGTGGCCGATCCTGAATAGAGTGAACAGTCTCATTAGAGATCTCTACTGGAACAATCAATTCACTGTCACCAGACCATATCGATCCTCAAGAACTGTCACTGTGTTCCAGGGTGTTTGTTAAAGAAAAAAAAAAGTCATAATAATAATCGATAACCAGAGGTGTACTTGGGTTTGGGTTGCGTGCTGTTTATCTCTCTGAGAAATGCCCCGACATTCAGGTGGCTGTAAATGACTCCCTTGGTCGGTCCCTATAGAAAGTGCTGACAAGAGGTTCCGGACAAAGGTCTTAGCAAGATGCTCTTTCCAGACACACCTGACCAGCATGCCAAGTATCTGCCTGTTCTTCCACCGCCCCCCCCAACTTGGGGTGCCTCTGAGTGTCCTCTGTGACCCCCCTTTGACATTCTTTACATTCCAAGCCTTATATCATGTGGTTTTGTTGCCTTGGCACTGCTGACTTGATTAGAGAAAGAGCATGTGACCCGATGAGGTCAACCTACCCAGTGGCCGCGGAGGGTGGTTTGGGTAAGAGAATACAATTTAGGGATGGTAGAAGCCACGGGAGGAGAAAGGAGTACGTGAATCACCAGGCTGGGGAATAGCAAATCCGTGGCAAGGCAGCTGCCCCTTGAGCTGGGCTGTACGCAGAGCAGCAAGCTTGTCCTCCCCTGAGGCCCACTGAAGCTCTATACAGAACACAAAGCTCCTTTTTTAAAAAAACATTCTTTTATTTATTTATTTTGCTTATTTTTATTTATTTATTTGAGAGCGACAGACAGGCAGAGAAAGAAAGACGCAGACAGAGAGAATGGGTGCACCAGGGCCTCCAGCCACTGCAAACGAACTCCAGACGCGTGTGCCCCCTTGTGCATCTGGCTAACGTGGGTCCTGGGGAATCGAGCCTTGAACCGGGGTCCTTAGGCTTCACAAGCAAGCGCTTAACCGCTAAGCCATCTCTCCAGCCCAATTCTTTTATTTTTATAAAGTAGAAACTTTGTATGGACACATCATGTTTTGGTATCATCATTTCCTTTCTCCCTGCCCCCACTCCACTGAGGGCCCCCGTCAGTGGCATTGCTGGTATTCACCATGGGGTTGTGGGTTATGAGTTGTGAGGGCAGCAGTCGGTTGGTGTGAGGTATGGGGGTGGGGCAGTGCCTCTGGATATTCCCTCTTCCGCAAAATTCCCTGAGCCTTGGTGGGTGTATTTTAAGTCTACATTAGTGTTGAGTTCTCAGAAGCTTCTGGATTTCTGCTTTGGTGCATTTTGAGTCCGCTCAGTGTCTGTCTCCATCACCCGGCTCAGGCTCTTGCTCATCACCAGTTCCTCTGTGGTTTCACCTGGGGTCTGGCAGATGTATGAGGGGTGGTTCATCTCCTACCAGGGAGTCCAGAAAACAACTTTAAAAAAAACCTTGTATTATTTGTGTGAGAGACAAAAGCAGATAGAGAGAGAATGAGCGCACCAGGGCCTCCAGCCACCGCAAGCGAACTCCAGACACATGGGTCCCCTTGTGCATCTGGCTTATGTGGGTCCTGGGGAATCGAACTTGGGCTCTTTGCTTTGCAGACAAGTGCATTAACCATTAAGCCATCTCTCCAGCCCCAGAAAACAACACTTTTGACATTCAAAAGAAGTATATTGAGGCTGGAGAGACAGCTCAGTAGTTAAACGTACTTGCTTACAATAACCTGCCAACCAGGGTTGGGCCCAGGGTCAAATCTCCAGTATCCACAATATTGGATGCACACAGTAGCACATGTATCTGGGATGTGTCTACGTAAGAGGCCCTGGTGCACCCATTCTCTCTTTCTGTCCTCCCAAAAAATTAATGTGTTTCATATATGGTAACTGAGAGGTGTATCAGTGGTTAAAGGCACTTACTTGTAAAGCCTGATGACTCGGGGTTCAGTTCCTGGATACCCCTGTAAACCTGGATACACAAGGTGTCACATGTGCCTGGAGATCATATGTAGCGGCATGCAGGCTCTCTCAAATAATTTTTTTTTTGTTTGTTTTTTTTGTGGTAGAGTCTCACTCTAGTCCAGCTGACCTGGAATTCACTATGTAGTCTCAGGGTGACCTCAAACTCACAGCAATCCTCCTACCTCTTCCTCCCAAGTGCTGGGATTAAAGGCGTGCACCACCACATCCAGCTCAAATAAATTTTTTGAAAACTTGTTTTTAAAAGTATAAGGTACTACCCACCTGTAATGCCAATAGTCAGGAGGCAGAAGGGGAAGAATTGCTAGATCAAGACCAGTCTATGTCAATTAAGAGAAAAAAGAAGATGACTTAGCAGTTAAGGCGCCTGCCTGTGAAACTAAGGACCCAGGTTCAATTCCCCAGAACCCACGTAAGACAAAGGCAAATGGTGGCACTTGTGTCTGGAGTTCATTTGCAGTGGCTGGAGGCCCTGGCGCACCCGTTCATTTTCTTCTTTCTTTTCCTTTTTTTTTTTTTTTTTTTTTTTTTTTGGTTTTTCGTGGTAGGGTCTCACTCTATCCCAGTCTGACCTGTAGTCTCAGGGTGGCCTCGAACTCACGGAAATCTTCCTACTTCTGCCTCCTGAGTGCTGGGATTAAAGGTGTGCACCACCATACCCGGTCCCATTCATTTTCTCTCTCTCCCTTTTTCTCTCATAAATAAATAAAAGTTAAGAGAGAGAGTGGGTGGGGGGAACTGGTCAAGGTAATAAAGAGCTTGAAAGCCAGTCTGGATTCCTTTACTTCCCAGTGTATATTGTATTGAAGGTTGCAAGACACTGATCTCTAACACCCCCTTTCTTGCTCAGTAGAGGGAGCATCTCCCCTGCACTGAGTTGGGAAAACATTCCCTCCACTTGTAAACCAAGATGGAGAGAGAAGGGAAGACCATGGTAGAGAAGGCAGGTCAGACCCATAGCTCGGGGAAGAAAGTCAGGCTGAGGACCAGATGCATGAGAACTACCCAGGTTGTCTTGGGGTAACCGAGGGATATTGGGAGGAAAGAGCAGGTGACAATGTTTCCAGGACTCACACAAGGAGGCTGTAGCCTTTCAGCTTGGGGAATGTGTGCCATGGTCCGGGACAACAACACATACATGACGGAAGGTAAGACACCAATGACTCCAAGGCTACCGTTCTAGTAACTGAACCAGAGGAGACCTTGCTCTTCTGACAGGGGAGTCAGAGCTACTGATGAGACAAGTGACCCAGTAAGGACCTGGCAGAAGAAGCCACAGCCTTCCAGGACATAGGACCAGGACCAGGGGTCACCCTCAGTGAGTCAGGACATCATGGCTTCTCGAGACAAGACCTGGCCCTCTTCAGTAGTCCCCGGGGGTCTGTCTGGACATGCCAGGGTACAGCCATAGTTTACACCATCGCCCAAGGTACAGAGACTCCACAGGTGGAAAGGGGCCCACTCTGAAAGATGATTTATCCTAAGGGGCTGGATTATCTGAAGAGATTTTTCAAAGACATTTTATTTTTATTTATTTATTTGACAGAGAAAAAGAGAGAGAGAGAGGGAGAGAGAATGGGCACACCAGAGCCTCCAGCCACTGCAGACGAACTCCAGACTCATGCACCCCCTTGTGCATCTGGCTAACGGGGGTCCTGGGGAATCAAACCTAGGTCCTTTGGCTTTGCAGGCAAATGCCTTAACCGCTAAGCCATCCTTCCAGTCCGGGATTTTTTTTTAATATTACCCAAGGTATTGTCCTCATGAAGAGACCACTTAAATGGGCAAGAGTCTGTGTAAGCCAGAAGAGATTAAAATATTGTTTGTTGGCAAGTCTAAATTTTCCTAGATGTCTCCAGGAAGGAGGCTTATGGAGAGCTCAGAGTGTTTTGAAGAAAACAGGAGCTAAATTTGCAGTGCACAGCTCAGTTGTGGTGAGAGAATTTCATGCCTCACTACATTTATGTTTCTAAAATACACTTTTTGACTCAAATCACAGTTACTCTTTGAAAGATAGTCCAGTTGGCAGCCCTGTTCTTTTACTTTATTTTCAGTGTCCCCATTGCAGCCTTTTAAGAGGAGGAAACTTACTTATAACGTTTTTTTCCCCTTTAATTCGTCTGTGGCTTGGGTCCCCCTATTCCTTCCTTCCGTTGTCTGTGGATGAGGTAGCCCAAACTCACCATCCTTCCTCTTCAGCCTTTGAAGTGCTAAATGACACTATGCCCACCATGCCTGTCTGAATGTACCTCTTTTTATTTGGGGGGCGTAAACAGATGGGCTTCTGAAGGAAAAAGAAATTGATGTGTTTACTGTGTTAGTCAGCTTTCCGTCACTATAACAAAATATATGGGATTGGGATTAGGGGGCCTAGCTCAGTGGCACAGCATTTGGCTGCAAAATAATAATAATAATAATAATAATAATAATAATAGGTGAGATAATCAACCTGTGGATTGATTCTCGTCACTCATGGTTTTGGAGCCCAGGGTCAGCGGGACCCACTGCTTTCGGGACTCTGCTGGTGTCTAGAGGCAATGGCGGAACGTATGGAATGAAGCAAAACCTTTTGGCTCATTCCCAGGAGGCAAAAAAAGAGGAAGACGGGGGGAGGGGCAGTGTCTCATAATCCCCCTCAAGGCATGTGCCAAATCACCCAAAGATATCCCAGCAGACTCCACCTCTTTTTTTAAAAAAAAATTTTTATTTTATTTATTTATTTACTTATCTGAGAGAAAGAGGCAGATCAGAAACGGGCACGCCAGGGCCTCCAGCTGTTGCAAATGAACTGCAGATGCACGCGCCACCCTGTGCATCTGGCTTACGTGGGTCCCCTGGAATCAAACCTGGGTCCTTAGGCTTCACAGGCAAGCGCCTTAACCACTCAGCCATCACTCCAGCTCTTAAAGGCTCTTCGTTCTCCTGGTATCACCTCCACGGGGGCCCAGCCTTTAACACACACAGGGTTGCATTTGAGACACTCAAGATTCAAATTATAGTGCATGTTGGGTTTTTTTTGTTTGTTTGTTAGTTTGTACATTCACACACAGATTTTGACCTGTAATAAGATTAACATAATGCGAAAGAGACATTTTGTAAGGAAGTGAAAAGGTGAGAATAGAATTAAAGTTGATTACTCAGAAGTCAGCCGGAGCCTCTGTTTTATGCCTGGCAACATGGAGTGTGGTACAAGACTCCCTGGGACGAGTCACGAGACGTGTCCGCAGCTTTCTATCTACCAATCAGCAGGGTGGATTTGGACTTAGTCATTTGACCCTGAGTTTCAGTTTCCACAGCAGCAAATGGAGATAACAACCTGTAATCCACCATCCCACAGAGTCGTCATGACAGAGTGCCCTAGGACCGCATGCCCATGTCCAGTGATGATACTATGACTGTTGTCGCCATGATGAGACGCTGACAAGATACTTCAGGAGGTGGAGGGTGGAGAGAACCCGTGAGGCCTCTCTCAGCAAGATCCCCCACTTTCCCCTTCAAAGTTCTATGACGGTTCTGTTAACACGGAGGAAGCTGTGAGCTGTCTTGGCACACCAGAAACATGGTGACAATACAGCCAGCGAATGAGCCTCATGACTAAGTGGAACCTGGTCACCAGCTTTGACTCATTTTCCACCAACTTGGCTCCTTGCTACGTTTTCTTATTCCTTTGAGGAAAGCCAGACACCTGAGGGTCTCAGCTTGAACCAGAGAGCAGAGGTCTTAACTATGGAGGGTCCAGGGTATTTATAAATTCTGTTCCAAATTGGCCTTAAAAATTATTTTTTTTTTTTTTTGTTTTTTGAGGTAGTGTCTCACTGTAGCCCAGGCAGACCTGGAATTCACTATGTAGTCTCAGGCTGGCCTCGAACTCACGGCGATCCTCCTGCCTCTGCCTCCCGAGTGCTGGGATTAAAGGTGGGCGCCACCATGCCCGGCTAAAAAAAAATTTTTTTTTGACTTATTTATTTGCAAGCAGAGAGGGACAGAGAAAAGCGAGACAGACAGAGAGAGAACGGGTAGGTCAGGGCCTCCAGCCACTGTAAACGAATTACAGAAGTGTACTCTACTTTGTGCATCTGGTTTTACGTGGGTGCTGGGAAATTGAATCTAAGTCGTTAGGCTTTGCAGACAAGTGCCTCAACTGCTGAGCCATCTTTCTAGCCTGGATATTTTTTTATTTTTTATATTTATTTATTTATTTGACAGAGAAAGAAGGAGAGAGAAAGAGAGAGAGAATGGGTGCCCCAGGGCCTCCAGCCACTGCAAACGAACTCCAGACACATGCGCCCCCTTGTGCATCTGGCTAATGTGGGTCCTGGGGAATTGAACTTGGGTCCTTTGGTTTTTCAGGCAAATGCCTTAACCACTAAGCCATCCCTCCAGCCCTAGCCTGGAATGTGTGTGTGTGTGTGTGTGTGTATGCATCCATGTGCCATGGCGTGCATGTGGAGGTCAGAGGTCAGATGTTCAAGTATCTTTGGGCTGGAGTGTGTGTGTGTTTATAATTTTTTTCAAGGTAGGGTCTCTCTGTAGCCCATGCTGACCTAGAACTCACTCTGTAGTCTCAGGCTGGTCTCGAACTCCTGGCAATCCTCCTACCTCTGCCTCCCAAGTGCTGGGATTAAAGGCATGCGCCACCATGCTGGGCTCGGGCTACCATTTGTTATCAACTGTTCCTGTTTACTTAAGATATGTGAACATGGGCTGGAGAGATGGCTTAGTGGTTAAGCACTTGCCTGTGAAGCCTGTGGACCTGGGTTCGAGGCTTAACTCCCCAGGACCCATGTTAGCCAGATGCACAAGGGGGCGCATGCATCTGGAGTTCGTTTGCAGTGGCTGAAGGCCCTGGCGCACCCATTCTCCCTCTCTCTCTATCTGTCTCTTTCTCTCTCTGTCTGTCGCTCTCAAATAAATAAAAATAAATTTAAAAAAAGATATGTGAATATGCTATAGTTGTTAAAATATTGAAAGTAGCTTGTGACCTATTTTTGTCTTATTTCTTTGAGGAAAGCCAGGTGTCCTGGGACCTCTTGTAAGTGCAAACTAGACTATTGTCTTCGACTTAATATTACCAATAGCAACGAGCAACGGTAACTACGCACTGAGCACTTGCTGCGCCCTTGGTACTTCGCTCATGTCGTTCCCATTCCATAGTCGCAGTTAACCCAGCAACAGAGACCTTATCCCCCTCCCATCAATGAGTAAACTGAGGCACAGAGGTTAAATGTCTTGCCCTGGCTGACAGAACGAGTAAGTATAAAGAATCGAAGATACTATTTTTTAAAGTTTATTTGCAAGCAGAGAGGGAGGGAGGGAACGAGAGAGAGAGAATATAGGTGTGTCAGGGCCTCTAGTCACTGCAAACAAACTCTAGAGACATATGCCACTGTGTGCATCCGGCTTTACGTGGGTACCAGGGACTCCAGCCCAGGTCACTAGGCTTCCCAGGCAAGCGCCTTAACAACTGAGCCATCTCTGAGCCAGCCCTACTGGTTTATGATTAGTTATCTCTCTGGAACTGGAAGTCGTGTTGGCAGATGTTTACGTCTTTACTTACTTTCAGTCAGTGGTGAGTAAGGAAAGCAGTCCACGACGCCTAAACGTCTGGGAAGAGCTGAGCTCGGCCGTTCTGGAAATGAGTTTTTTCTGGGACCGGTGGAACTAAGTGGCTCGGCCACTGGGAAATTTGGCTCCACTGGTATCAGAGATCCCAGAGGTGATGCTGTTGTGAGTATACAGTCCACAAAGGAAACACACACACACACACACACACACACACACACACACACACACACACACACTAAACCTGTGTCACACCAAGCTGGAAGTGGGATTGGGTTGTCTCAGTCCTAAGGCTAAATGAGTGTGATCAGTTTTGGACTGCTCCTTATATGTCTATGAGAGGGGCTTCAAAAGTATGCCAACTTGTCAGCCAGCTTCCAGCACAACTGGCAAGAGTGTGCTCTTGGGCTGGAGAGATGGCTTAGCGGTTAAGCGCTTGCCTGTGAAGCCTAAGGACCCCGGTTCAAGGCTCGATTCCCCAGGACCCACGTTAGCCAGATGCACAAGGGGGCGCACGTGTCTGGAGTTCGTTTGCAGCGACTGGAGGCCCTGGCGCGCCCATTCTCTCTCTCTCTCTCTCTGCCCCTTTCTCTCTCTGTCTAACACTCTCAAATAAATAAATAAAAATAAACAAAAAAATTTTTTTTAAAAAAAGAGTGTGCGCTTGAAAGCCAGACTGCCAGGGCTCCAGGTTCAAATCCAGCCCCCTCTCTACCTGTGGGACTTTGGATGAGACAACCTTCTGCTCCTAAGGTTCCTCCCCTGTGTGACGGAGCTAACAATCCCAGTTCCAATCAGATAAGGCTGTCGTAGGGGTGAAGTCAGCACCTGCCTCGTGCCTCACACAGCTCCTGGCGAGCGAGAGGCACTGTTGACTACTGTCATTGTTGAATAAAGTCCATGGAAACAGTAAAGAAACCTACGCGGGGCTTGTAAATAAAGGGAAATGATAGAAATCAGGATAGTGGTTCCCTTGAAGGAAATAGAAGGACTTATTGTTGGAAAGCACAACACAGGAAATTTCTAGAACTGATAACATTTTGTTTCTTGACCTGGATGGTAATTACACAGGTGTTCGGTTTCCAAACATTACTGGGCTTTGTTTAGGTTTTGAGCGCTTTCCTGTGTGTTTACTTAATAGCACATTAGAAGAAGATCAAGAAAAGGAAGAGAAGGAGGAAGAAGGAGAGAGAGAAGGAAGAGGAAAAGAAAACAGAGAAATTGGACAAGTGTGACTTCCCTGTCTCTCAGTACTTTTTTACTTTTTTTTTTTTTCTAGGTAGGGTCTCACTCTAGCCCAGGCTGACCTGGAATTCGCTATGTAGTCTCAGGATGGCCTCGAACTCATAGCAATCCTCCTACCTCTGCCTCCTGAGTGCTGGGATTAAAGGCATGTGCCATCACTCCTGGCTCCAAGAACCTAAGTTTTATTTTGTGATTTTTTTTTAAAGCCAGGTGTGGTGGCATGCACCTATAATCCCAGCACTGGGGAGGCGGAGACAGGCTCACTGGCTAGGAATCTATCCTATTTGACAAGTTCCAAGCCAAGGAGAGAACCTGTCTTAAAAATGGTGGGTTGTGGGCTGGAGAGATGGCTTAGCGGTTAAGCGCTTGCCTGTGAAGCCTAAGGAGCCCGGTTCGAGGCTCAGTTCCCCAGGACCCAGGTTAGCCAGATGCACAAGGGGGTACACACATCTGGAGTTCATCAGCAGTGGCTGGAGGCCCTGGCATGCCCATTCTCTCTCTCTATCTTCCTCTTTCTCTGTGTCTGTTGCTCTTAAATAAGTAAATACAAAAATAAACAAAAAAAAATTTTTTTAATTGTGGGTCGTGAACTGGAGAGATGGCTTAGCAGTTAAGGTGCTTGCTTGTGAGGCCAAAGGACCCAGGTTTGATTCCCCAGGACCCACATAAGCCAGATGCACAAGATAGCACATGCGTCTGGAGTTTGTTTGCAGTGGCTGGAAGCCCTGGCATGCCCATTCTCTCTCTCTCTCTCTCTCTTTCTCTCTGTCACTCTCAAATAAATAAATGTGTATCTTTCTCTATCTGCCTCTCTCAAATAAGTAAATAAATAAATAGCATATTTTTTAAAGTGGTGGTTTGTGACCCTGAGGAACAACACCCAAGTTGTCCTCTGGCCTTGACACATACATGCACATATGTATCTGCACACCTATACACATACATGCACACATATGAACACACATGCATGCTTGTGTATATACGTACACACAAAGAAGGGAAACTGGTAAAGGAGAGTTAAACTTTAAATCTTTAGATTCTTCTGCCTTAAAATAAAAATGTTAAATACACGAGCTTCACAAGTCTATGACAATCTCAAGAGTCACTCTCCACCCCGCCCCCAACGTTACAGGATGCTGTGATGAGTCAAGCATATTGCTGGACTGCTAGAAATAAGCAGAGAAGAGGAGAGAAAGAGAGAGAAGAGATGGGGTGACTATCAAGCACACAGAAAGTGAAATGTTGGCTCAGCGGTTAAGGGGCTTACCAGCAAAGCCAAAGACCCAGATGCACAAGGTGACGCACGCGTCTAGAGTTCATTTGCAGCGGCTGGAGGCCCTGCTGCATGCATTCTCTCTCTTGCTCAAATAAATAAAGAAAAATATTAAGAAAAAGAAATAAAATGCCTTGTAGAGAAGACACAGGCTGTTAGGAGAATCTAACAAGCAGATTAAACTCAAGAATGGGAGCTTGGGCCGGGCGTGGTGGCACACGCCTTTAATCCCAGCGCTCAGGAGGATTGCAGTGAGTTCGAGGCCACCCTAAGACACCATAGTGAATTCCAGGTCAGCCTGGACTAGAGTGAGACCCTACCTCGAAAAACCAAAAAAAAAAAAAAAAAAGAAAAAAAAGGGAGCTTGGGGTGTGACTCAGCCTTGACTTCAGTCCCCAGCACCAAGCATTGACTAATCAAATCAATAAGCCAAAGCACGAAGCGATTCACCCTGGGTTTCCTAAGTCAGAGGAGCCTCCGACTACCAAGTTGTGGCCACTGTGAGTACCACACCCTCAAAGCCAGAGTGACTGACCAGAGGGAGAATTACAGACAGGGTCCATAGACTCTTAGCGTCCTGAGGAAAAGCTCAGCTTCCCAAGGCTCAGGTCATCTTTCCCTACGAGCTCAAACCACAGCCCACCTTCACAGGGAACTGAGCTTCTCCTACCCGGGGAAAGGCAGCCCACTGAGAAACAACATGCCACTGTTCCGGTGAATCAGATGTCAGGAGACCCGGGGCGTGCAGACTTCAGGAGGCTGAGTTCTATTATTTATTTATGTGTGTGTGTGTGTGTGTGTGTGTGTGTGTGTGCACGTGCCACTGTGTGGGCATGCGGAGGTCTGAGGAGTTGAATGTGCTCCACTTTCTTTTTTTTTTTAACAAATAGTATTATTATTATTATTATTTGGTTTTTCAAGGTAGGGTTTCGCTCTAGCCCAGGCTGACCTGGAATTCACTATGTAGTCTCAGGGTGGCCTCGAACTCACTGCAATCCTCCTACCTCTGCCTCCTGACGTGAATGGGCACTGGGGACTGGAGAGAGAGCATCTCTCAAAGATGTGAGGCTGAAGCTTCGGCCTGGGACCTCACTCTGAGAGCCCCAGCAGGAACAGAATAGAATTATACCCCTGGAAGTAAGTGTGAGTAGGGAGAAAGGAAATTTGAAGAATTAACATGTGAGCTTTGAGGAGTTTATTTATTTACTTATTTGCAAGGAGAGAGAGAGAGAAGGAGGGATGGAGGGAGAGAATAAAATTTTTAAAAATAAATAAATAAAAATGGAGAGAGAGAGAGAGAGAGAGAGAATTGGTGTGCCAGGGCCTCAGCCACTGAAATTGAACTCCAGGCACTTGTGCCACCTAGTGGGCATGTGTGACCTTGCAGTTGCCTCACCTTTGTGTGTCTGGTTTATGTGGGATCTGGAAAGTTGAACATGGGTCCTTAGGTTTTGCAGGCAAGCGCCTTAACCACTAACCCATTTCTCCAGCCCAGAGGAGTTTTTTTTTAATATTTTTATTTTATTTATTAAAGAGAGAGAGAGAGAATGGGTGCGTCAAGGCCTCTAGCCACTGCAAATGAACTCCAGATTCTTGTGCCACCATGTGCAGCTGGCTTACGTGGGTACTGGGGAATGAAACCTGGGTTGTTAGGCTTTGCAGACAAGTGCCTTAACCTCTGAACCATCTTTCCAGCCCAGAGGAGTTTTTAGATAAAGGAAAAGAATGGCTACTCCAGGTCAGGGGGAGAGCAATGACAAAGAAGCCAGAAACATCAGGGTGGGGGTGGGCTCAAGAAACCACAAGTGAGCAAGATGGGGCTTGCCCATCTCCAAGCCCAGCAAACAGTCTGACCCCGAAGGAGATAGCTAGCACTGGCTGTGCCGCTCTCCTAGCAGGGTCTACCTGGGCGGAGGAAGAGCATCTCCCCGGCTATATAGCTCTAAGCACAGAGGCAGGATGTAGAAATAGCTGGGTCCCCTCCCTTTCTTTGGGAGTCCGAGCAGTGTCCATGGGGGACAGAGGGAGTGTAAGAAACCAAGCCCCCTTTGCTGTGGATCAAGGCACAAGTTGACTTTTCTCTGGATGGCTTCGCCGAGGCCCACAGACTAGGTTTCTGTGTTGGCTGGGGAAATTAGGTCAGTTTAATCATACTGATGTCATAAAAACCACCTTTCTTAATGAGAGCCTTGTTGGAGGGTGGGATGGCTTAGGGTGGGGTGGGTGGGGCAGGGAGCTGAGGTCAGCCTGCATTTCGCCAGGCTGCTAACAGGGCTCCAGAGGAAGGAGGACTCCTGGCCAGTGGCTGCCCCAAAGGCCTTTGAAGTTTTGTTTACTGTGTTTTACGATCAGCCGTGGCAGTAAACTGTTCCGCAGGCTGCCACCCTTTGTCATCACGAAGCCAGGGAAGGTGGCCTCAAGGAGATGAGGGCTTCCGAGCAGGAGAGCAAAGTTGAGGTGGGCAGCTCTGTGTCCCTCTGCCCAGCTACCCCCCGGGGCTGCCACAGCACGTGACCCGTTGAAGCCAAGTCACTCTCTCTCAGGGTTGTTGGGTCAGGCTTTGGATGTCTGAGATTTTTACCAAGGAAAAGAAGAAAGATGGGGGGCTGGAGGGATGGCTTAAGCCATTAAGGCACTTGGTTAAGGATCAAGGTTCGATTCCCCAGTCCCCACGTAAACCAGATACACAAGGTGGCACATGCATCTGGAGTTCATTTGCAGTGGCTAGAGGCCCTGACACACCCATATTCTCTCTCTCTCTCTCTCTCTCTCTCTGCCTCTTTCTCCCTTTGTCTCTCAAATAAATAAATAATTTTTTTTAAGAAGAAAAGCTGAGTGTGGTGGCGCACGCCTTTAATCCCAGCACTTGGGAGGCAGAGGTAAGAGAATCACCATGAGTTTGAGGCCAGCCTGAGACTCCATAGTGAATTCCAGGTCAGCCTGAGCTAGAATGAGATCCTACCTCAAAAAAACAAAAAAAGAAAGAAAGATGGGGCAGAATGGCTTAGCAGTTAAGGCACTTGCCTACAAAGCCAAAGGACCCAGGTTCACTTCCCCAGGACCTATATAAGCCAGATGCACAAGGTGATGCATGCATCTGGAATTCATTTACAGCGGCTACAGGCCCTGGCACACCCATTCTCTCTCTTTCTATCACTCTCTGCCTCTTTCTCTCTCTCTCTCTTAAATAAAATAAGCAAAAAGGGCTGGAGAGATGGCTTAGTGGTTAAGAGCTTGCCTGTGAAGCCTAAGGACTCCAGTTCAAGGCTCGATTCTCCAGGACCCACATAAGCCAGATGCACAAGGGGGTGCACACGTCTGGAGTTCGCTTGCAGTGGCCGGAGGCCCTGGCGTGCCCATTCTCTCTCTGTCTCTCTCTCTATCTGCCTCTTTCTCTGTCTGTCACTTTCAAATAAACAAATAAAAAAAAAAACAAAAAAATTTAAAAATAAGCAAAAGTAAAATAAAATAAAAAAGAAGAAGAAAGATGGATGGTGAGAAGATAAGTACTCCAAGTGCCCCACAATGGCACCTGGTCTGTGCCATATTCAGATAGCGGCAGTGTGGCTTTGCTGAGGAGCTGTATGCTTCTGTGCTTCCAAGGAGTCTTTTCCAGAACACCTGTGTATGGACCGCCCCCCTCAGCACGGAGGCACCTGCCAGCTGTGCTGGTTGCCCACTCCCTGGGCCGGAGGGGGGAGCCCGCCCTCTGGAGAGAGGCACTCAGGTGAGGCTGATGAGCTCCCAATGCGGCAAGCCCTGGACTGGAGGGAGTGGGGAGCGGACATCCGCAGCTGGCTGCTCGGTGTCTTTGGCCACCAGATAGCATCACCTGGTGGGAGCTTGCTGGAAACAGAGACCACCAGGGCTTAAGATGCAGAACCTTCACCGCCAAGGCCATCTCTCAAGCCCAGAACTTTCATTCTGATCCGCTCCTTGGAGGATTTGTATGTGGGTTACACATTGAGGGGCTCAGGGCTGCCCGCCTCGTCACCTGCTGGGTGCCTTGTTGGAGACGGCCCCCACGTTGGTCTCAGCGGGTCTTTGGACTAGCTTGCGGATTTTGCAGCTCAGAGTCCACGTCTGGAAATGAGGCTCCTCTGGGCATACTTGAACGTGGCCATTTGTATAGATCAAAGCACATTAACTGGGACCGAGGATCCACACTGTTGTTTAGTGTGCTTCTCAAGTGTGCACAAGGCCCTGAGTTCAATCACCAATGGCACATAAACTGGGTGTATTGGTGCACACCTGTAATCCCAGCACTCGGGAGACTCTACCTCAAAAAACCAAAGAGAGATAGAGAGAGAGAGAGAATCAGAAGTTCAATGTCACCTTTGACCACATAGCAAATTCGAGGTCAGCCTAACCCACATGAGACCCTGCCTCAAAACACAGTATCAGGGCTGGAGAGATGGCTCAGCAGTTAAGGCGCTTGCCTGTGAAGACCAAGGACCCATGTTCGACTCTCCAGATCCCATGTAAGCCAGATGCACAAGGTGACTCAAGTGCACACGTGCACACAAGATGGCGCACGCGTCTGGAGTTCAGTTTGCAGTGGCTGGAGGCCCTGGTGCTTCAATTTTCTCTTTCTCTCACTCTATCTCTCTCTCATTAGAAAACAAAACAAAACAAAAAACCCGCAGTATCATTAGCCAATCTCCTGAAGGGATTTTTTTTTGCGTTAGTTTCCTATTGCTTCTGTCACAAGTCGTCACAAATATGATGCGTTCAAACAACTCATTGTCTTAGTTTGGAGGCTAGAATGCTGAAGCAGGTTCCTAGCAGAGAATCTACTTCTTGTCTACCAGCTTCTAGAGGCTCCCTTGGCTTGGGGCCCTGTTGCAGTCAGTTCACATTGCTGACAGAAATCACTTGACCAAGAGCAGCTTTTGTGAAAAAAGGGTTTATTTTGGCTTGGAGACTCGAGGGGAAGCTCCACAATGGCAGGGGAAAACAGTGGCATGAGCAGAGGGTGGACATCACCCCCTGGCCAACATAAGGTGGACAACAGCAACAGGAGAGTGTGCCAAACACTGGCAAGGGGAAACTGGCTATAACACCCATAAGCCCGCCCCCAACAATACACTGCCTCCAGGAGGCGTTAATTCCCAAATCTCCATCAGCTGGGAACCTAGCATTCAGAACACCTAAGTTTATGGGGGAATCCTGAATCAAACCACCACAGGCCCCTTCCTTCCGCTTCAAGGCCACCCTCTGACTGATCCTGGGGAGCGTTCACAGCAGTGAGGAGCTGCCCTGAGAAAGAACAGAATCCCAGCAAACCCACAAGGCCTCCTTGTTGTCTTCTCAGTGCTGCTGAGAAATACTGTTCTCAGCATCGGAAGAGTTGGGAGGCACTGGCTAGGAGATGGGAGGGTGTCCCGCAGGTCGTGGTAGCAGCAGTAAAGCTGTATTTCTGGAAAGGTGTGGTGCGTCTAACCCTGGGGTTGGCAATCTCTGTAAAGAAGCAGAGAGCAAATATTTTTGGCTTTGCCAGTTACATAATCTTTGCCACAGTCACCCTGCTCTGCTGTCACAACACAAAACTAGCCATAGGTAATACATTTTCAAGATGAACCGACCTCTGTTCCAATAACACTTTATTTATATTTTACTTATTTATTATTTGAGATGGGAAGATTTTGAGAGAGAGAGAGAATGGGCACGCAAAGGCCTCTAGCCACTGCAAATGAACTTCAGATGCATGTGCCTCCTAGTGCATCTGGCTTACGTGGGTCCTGGGAGATAGAACTTTGGTTCTTTCGCTTTGTAGGAAAGCACCTTAACCACTAAGCTATCTCTCTACCCCAAAACTGGAATTTTTGCCTGAATTCCACTTCAATAACCTTGCTTAATCCCATCCCCTGTCCTTCTAATGAGACATTCATTTTTTTAAATTATAGAGAGAAAGAGAGACAGAATTGGCACACCAGGGCCTCAGCTACTGCAATCAAACTCCAGACGCTTACGCCACCTAGTGGACATGTGTGACCTTGTGCTTGCCTCACCTCTGTGCATCTGGCTTACGTGGGAGCCAGAGAATCGAACATGGGTCCTTAAACTTCACGAACAGGTGCTTTAACGGCTAAGCCATCTCTCTAGCCTGAGGCATTCATTTTTTAAATTTTTTAATTTTGTATTAACAACTTCCATGATTATAAAAAATACCCCATGGTGATACTCTCCCTCCCCCCACACACCCCTTTGAAACTCCACTCTCCATCATACCCCCTCCCCATCTCAATCAGTCTCTCTTTTACTTTTGATGTCTTGATCTTTTCCTCCTCTTATGATGGTCTTATGCAGGTAGTATTAGGCACTGTGAGGCCATGGATATCCAGGCCGTTTTGTGTCTGGAGGGAGCATGTTGTATGGAGTCCTGCCCTTCCTTTGGCTCTTACATTCTTTCTGCCACCTCTTCCGCATTAGACCCTGAGCCTTGGAAGGTGTGATACAGATATTGCAGTACTGAGCACTGCGGTCATTTCTTTGCATCACCATGATACCTTCTGAGTCGTCCCAAGGTCACTGCCATCTGAAAAGAGAAGATTCTCAACCAAAAGTGAGAGTAGCATTAATCTAAGGGTGTGAACATTAACAGAAGTGCTTACTGGGCAGTTTGATAAGCCTAGTATATACATTCGGCCAGACAACAGCAGACGTTACACCCCTAGGGCTCATGACTACCCCTGTTTTAAGTTTTCAGTATCAGGGATGTATTCCCTTCCCATGGAGCGGGCCTCCAGTCCAATTAGAGGGCATTTGGTTTCCACCATGACAGACGTGCCACGCGAGGCATTCATTTTTATTTCCTCATTACTTTTAGCATTTAGCGGAGGCGCCATTCGTGACCATCAGGGTGGCTTCCAGCATAATTCAACGTGGAGCCCATTAACAGACAGTTGCCAAGCTCAGGGATCTTGAGCGGAAGTCGTGAGCTTCAGTTTCCCACTTATAGGAAAGATTCTCGAATGATTCAAGTGGGCCTTCAGTCTGCAGAGAAAATCCCATGTCCTTGGCTCGCAGAAGGCAGCTTGGGGAGTATTCAACCCTGACCCAAAGGCTTGGCCATGGTCCTCAGTTGAGTAATGGTTTAGCAACCGAGCCCCACGCTGGAGTGTGAGCTGCAGCCACCTTTGCAATAACAACCTTGGTCTGGATTAACGTTCAGAAAAAGCCACCCCTCGGGAAAGCGTTCTGGAATAAAAGGCTCCTATTTGCACTCCATTGCCTCCCACCTTTTTTTTTTTTTTTTTTTTAGTCAAGTCTGAAACCAGCTCAGAAACCTGTTGTGCTGAGTGATGAGTCAGACGCTTTAATCAAACAAGTTCCCTCTTCTGGTGCTACTGGCCACCTGTAGCAGCCACTCCTAGACAAGGTGGGGAGCGCGAATAGCAGCTGCCTCGTGCGTGAGGCCCCAGTAGCTCAGCCTGCTCCTTAAAGCTCTGGCCTAACTGCGTCCTTGCTGACCCTCCTGAAAGCAACGACTTGCACCTACCTGTAACATGTTCAATGGCAGATGCTTAGACCAAGGGACGCCCTGACCCCTGTGTCCTGGGAGGTCTGAGGTATTTGAGACCTATTGCAGGACTTACCCTAGCCTTTCCATTCCTGCCATCTAGAGGTGGTCCTCATGAAACTGCAGCTACAGACATATGTATCATATACCATATATACATTTTAAAAATTTTTATTTATTTATTTGAGAGAGTGAGAGAGGGAAAGAGGCAGACACGCAGAGAGAGAGAAAGAGAGAGAGAATGGGTGCGGCAGGGCCTCCAGCCACTGCAAACGAAATCCAGACGCATGCGCCACCTTGTGCATCTGGTTTACGTGGGTTCTGGGAAATCGAAACAAGGTCCTTTGCCTTTGTAGGCTGATGCCTTAACTGCTAAGCCATCTCTCCAGCCCCATATACTATATTTTTTAAAAAATATATTTTATTTACTTATCTGAGAGAAAGAAAGATGTCGATAGAGAGAGAATGGGCACGCCAAGGCCTCCAGCCACTGCAAACAAACTCCAGATGCTTGCGCCAACCTGTGCATCTGGCTTATGTTGGTACTGCGGTATTGAACCTGGGTCCTTAGGTTTCATAGGCAAGTGCCTTAACTGCTAAGCCATCTCCCCAGCCCTCATATGCTATATTTGACAGAATATGCTACAGCCGATCACATCCTCACCTCGCCTCCACGAGTGGGTATGATGCTCTTTATTTTACACGTGAGGAAACCGAGACCCAGGAAGATGATTCAAAGCTTGTTGTCAGCAGGGACAATGCTAGAACCCATCTCCCCTACCTCCCAAGGACGCAGCCTCCGCCACTCCATCAGCTGGGGAGTATTTCCACTCTGATCGGATCGGCCCATGAGAGCTCAAAAGTTTCGGAGAAGTTGGAGGGGACATGGGTTCGGGAGTGTATTCCGTCCCAATAACGTCCAAGCAATGCCCCGCCCCCACCCCCCGGCAGAAATCTGGTCCTCTGGGTTGGGCCCTGAGCAGGATGGGGTTCTCAGCCCCCATCAGTATGGCTGCAAGTGTCAGTGCATGTGGACTGCAAGAAATAGGCTACATACATACTTCCTGTCATGGTACTCATGGAAGCTTCTAGGAACCTCCATCCATGTAGAAACGGGGCCAGGTGCAATGTGGCCATATGGGAAAAACAAAAGAAGGAAGTCTTCCAGAACACTCGGAGCTTTGTTCTTGTAAAATATTTTTATTTATTTACTTACTTGCAAGCAGAGACGGAGAGGGAGGAGAGAAAGAAAATGGGCATGCCAGGGCCTCTTGCCATGGCCAACAAATCCCAGATAGATGCACCACATTGTGCACCTGACTTTATGTGGGTACTGGGGAACCGAACTCAGGCACACAGGTTTTGCAAGCAGAACATTTAACCACTGAACCACCATCCCAGTCCTGCTCAAGGCTTTTAAAGGCCTATATTCTTTTCTTTTTATATAATTTTATCTTATTTATTTGAAAGAGAGAGAGAGAGAGAAAGAGACAGATATAGAGAGAGAACGGACATGCCAGGGCCTCCAGCCACTGCAAACGAACTCCAGATGCATGTGCCACTGTGCATCTGGCTTATGTGAGTGCTGGGGAATAGAACCTGGGTCTTTAGGCTTCTCAGGCAAGCACCTTAACTGCTAAGCCATCTCTCCAGCCCTCAAAATAAATCTTGATAGAGGACTAGAGATAGTTTAGCATTAAGGTGCTTGCCTGCGAAGCCAAACGACCCAGGTTTGATTCCCCAGTACCCACGTAAGCCAGATGCACAAGGTGGAGCATGTATCTGGAGTTTATTTACTGTGGCTAGAGGCCCTGGCACACCCATTCTTCTTTCCATCTGCCTCTTTCTGTCTCTCTCTCTCTCTCTGTGTCAAATAAAATAAAATAAAATCTCGATGTATCTACCATATGCAGGTCTTAAATGCACAACTTCACTACCATTCACCACATGGCCCGCCAGCCCAGCCACACAGAGGGAGGAGACCTCTGTAGATGGACAAGGAAATAGAAATGCAAGTAGAAATGCCCTGCATTGATCTATAGGAGACTGGGTTTGCAAAACAGTTTTCAAAAGTATTAACACTTAGCCGGGCGTGGTGGCGCACGCCCTTAATCCCAGCACTCGGGAGGCAGAGGTAGGAGGATCACCATGAGTTCGAGGCCACCCTGCGAATACAGAGTGAATTCCAGGTCAGCCTGGGCTAGAGTGAGACCCTACCTCGAAAACCAAAGAAAAAAGTATTGACCCGTGTGTTGGGGAGAGGGTGGAGTGACAGGACGGAGCACAGATTTTTAAGGTGGTGAAACTACTCTGTGAGATACTCTAATGGCGGATGCACGTCCAGAGCCTCAGCATGGGCAACACTGAGAACGCACTCTGTGTGAACTATGCACCCTGGGCTGAGTGATGTGTCTGGTTACCAGTTCATCAATTGGAACTACAGCACCAGCGTGTGGTGGGTGGGTGGGTGGGGTGTCACATTAGGAGAGGACGTGCGTGTATGAGGTAGGGCAAAATAGGGAGCTCTTTGTATTTTCTGTCCAATTTAAAAAATATTTTCCTTCTGAAGTGCCGGGTGTGGTGGCACACGCCTTTAATGCCAGCACTGGGGAGGCGGAGGAAAGAGGATTGCCGTGAGTTCGGGGCCACTCTGAGATTACATAGTGAATTATATATAGCTCAGCCTGGGCTAGAGCAAGACCCTACCACTAAAAAAAAAATAACAAAAACGTTTTCCTTTTTAATTTCATTTTTATTTTGAGTGAGTGAGTGTGTGTGTGTGTGTGTGTGTGTAGACACACGTGTTCCACAGAAGTCAGAGGACAACTTTTAGATCCGTCGTCCTCATCCCATGTATGAAGCAGGGTTTCCTTTTCTGGATTCTCACATTTTTATTGTTCTTTGCTGCATTTCCCACGAGTTTTCAGGAAATCCTCCTGTCTCTGCCTCCTATCCAGCCCTCAGTGTGCTGGGATTACAGTATTTCTTAGCTCTTGTCTATTGAGAAGTTCTAAGATCAGTGATGAACCCACTAACTTCAGAGAGTCCCCAGGATCCCCAGACTGTGCTGTCTAAGCTCTACTTTGTAATTAAGAAGAAAGAGCAGGTGCTAGACCTGCAGCAAGACATGCCAGCTACATCTGCCTCCCGTGAAGCACCAGAGAAACAAGGAAGCTGCCAGGGCAAACGGTCCGTGGGCATAGGAGTGCCCTTGAGAGCGTCCCACTTGTTGGAGATGGATTTTCGCTGTGGTGAACTAAATGCATGCGTTGGCATAATGGGTAATGTTTGGTTAGTATTACCGTATCTAAACGCCCAGAAAGTCTTTTCTGAACCCATGTTTTCTTTCTTTAGGATTCTGTGTTCTGTGAGATAGTACGTTGAGATGTTGTTGCTTTTGTCACTGTAGTAAACTGTCACCCATGCAATGTCTTAAAACAGAGAACTAATTACATCACCTTACAGCTCTGGCTTCATCAGCCTAAACTCAACAGCCGGCCTGGGCTTCTCCTGCAAGCTCTAAGCCAGAATTCATTTCCCGGACTCTTCCATCCTCCTATTCCTTGGCTCGTGTCCTCTTTCTCCGCCCTCAAAGCCACAGATAACCTCAACGTCTCCTCCTTCCCCGCCGGCCCCCCTTCCTCCTTCTACAAGGGCTCGTGTGATTCCATGGACCTCATCTAGATAACCCACGGTGGTACCTCGACATCACAAGCTCCTTAATCAACCACAGAGGCACACTCCCTTTTTACACTGGGGCTTAGAATACGGATGCCTCTGGAGGGGACATTTTTCAGCTCGCCACAGGAAGGTCATTCCACAGTGTCCACATGTCACCAGGCACCATGTGGCCCCGTGGGATGCTTGCAATGTAAGATGGCTAAGGGCTCTGAGACAAGGCCTTACCCTTAAACAAAGAGTGAGAGAAACGGGCTTTGTGACAGGGTAGGGGATAGACAGGTGGGGGGCTAATAAGCACCCCAGAGCATCCTGGGAGCTCATGTCCACGCACTGAGTGCACACATTCTGGGAAGCAGGGGAACGGGGCTGCTGAGTTGAGGGTTAGTTAGCAAGCGCAGGCTACCTCCCATCAGGTGATTGGAAGTCCTGCCCAGGTCAGCTGAGGCCAAGCAGCTAATCAACCAGCCAACCAACCCAGCTTCCTGTAACTGCAGCTCTCACGGGGCAAAGGAAAACGAAGCCCGAAGTAGAGTTCTCTTCCAGTTACCCTGTGGCTTCATGGAGACATGATAAAAGACCCTCCTTGCTCGAAGCTTGGAGAGTAGGGGCCTGGGAGCCAGGAATTCCTCCCAGGACAGTCAGACTCCTGGAATGGGACGAGTGAGAGAGGGGGTAACAAGAACCCAAGTGCTGGGCAACATATTTGGCTGTGGAGCCCACAGTGCTCTGCCAACCTGTGCCCCCAGGGAGTAGAAGCATTTGTGCACCAGATATTCGGAGGGCCCTTGGGAATGATGAGGAGGGGCTTAGGGTCCTATCTCTGGTGCGTCACCCCTAAGTCGCTCCAAAGAACAGTTGCCTTGCTTTTTTAAATTTTTATTTTATTTTATTTATTTATTTATTTGGCTTTTTGAGTTAGGGTCTCACTCTAGCCCAGGCTGACCTAGAATTCAGTATGTAGTCTCAAGGTGGCCTCGAACTCACGTCGATCCTCCTACCTCTGCCTCCCGAGTGCTGGATTAAAGGCGTGCGCCACCACACTCGGCTTGCCTTGCTTTTTGCATGTGCCATCCTCTGGGGCCCACAGTTGCCCTAACTTGATTCGCACCCCCACCAAAAAAAAAAAAAAAAAAAAAAAAAAATTCCCACCCAGGCTCAAGGGAGAGGCTCAGGAAAGAATTATGGCATAAAAACAAACCAAGAATCACCCTCTGATTGGACCGTGGGCCTTCCCATTCATAGAAGTCTTTGGGTCACATTCCCAGTGGTGCCCCACCGACACCCCCTCACTGGCTCTTTGACCCCCCACTCATGCCCCCGCACGGAGCTCTAGGCCTCCTGGTTGTCAGCTCGCTGCTGCCCTTAGCTGTGGCTTCCTTGCTTCTCACCCTGGTTCCCTCCCGTGTTTGTGGAGGCTTACTGTTTCCTCTTTCCTTGTCTGACTCCAGGTGGGGACATGCGACCTCTTTCTCTCTTACCTTTCTTTTTTCTTTCCTTCCTTCTTTCTTTCTTTCCTTCCTTCCTTCCTTCTTTCTTTCTTTCCTTCCTTCTTTCTTTCTTTCCTTCCTTCCTTCTTTCTTTCTTTCTTTCCTTCCTTCTTTCTTTCTTTCCTTCCTTCTTTCTTTCTTTCCTTCCTTCTTTCTTTCTTTCTTCCTTTCCTTCTTTTCTTCTTTCTTTCTTTCCTTCCTTCTTTCTTTCTTCTTTCTTCCTTTCTTTCCTTTCTTTCCTTCCCTCTTCCCTCCTTGTCTCCCTCCCTCCCTTCCTCCTTCCCTTCCTTCCTTCTTTCTTTCCTTCTTTCTTTCACACATGAATGAGTGTATGGTGCTCATGTGTGTGTGCACATGTCTGTGAGCAGGTGGCACACATGTATGAGTGTGCATGCATGCAGTAGAGGCCAGAGGCTGACGCCGGGTGTCTCCCTCAACCGAGCTCCACTGTATTTCCTGAGGCCAGGTCAACCCAGAGCTCACCTGTTCAGCAAGTCTAGCTGCACGGCTTGCTCAGCACACACACGTGGAGGACGGCGGGTATTCCCCTCTGCTACCCACCCATCCTATTTACTGGAGACAGGGCGTCTCCCTGAGCCTGGAGCTCGCTGATTTTCAGCTGGACTGGCTGGCCAGCAAGCCACAGCAATCCTCCTGTCCCTGCCCCACCTCAGCGCTGAAGTTACAGGGGTGCACAACCACCTCTGGCTTCTTACATGGGTGCTGGGGACCAAGTTCAGGTCCTCTTGCTTGCATACCAAGCACTCTCACCCATGGAGACATCAACAATCTCTCTCTCTCTGTCTTTGGTGTTTCGAAGTAGGGTCTCGCTCTCTAGCCCCCGCTGACCTGGAATTCACTATGTAGTCTCAAGATGGCCTTGAATTCACCGTGATCCTCCTACCTCTGCCCCCCGCCCCGTGCATCACCATGCCCATCCGTCTCTTTCTTTTTCTTACATCCTTCCTTCCTTTCTCCCTCTCTCCTTCTCTGCCTTCCTTTCTTCCAGAGTCTCACTGTGTAGCCCAGGCTGCCCTGGAATTCTCAATCCTCCCATCTCAGTGTCCCAAGTGCTGGATCGCAGTCACGAGCCACCCTCTCACACTTCCTAGACAAAAGCATCTACTTAAAAGCAAAACAGGGGCTGGAGAGATGGCTTAGCGGTTAAGCGCTTGCCTGTGAAGCCTAAGGACCCCAGTTCGAGGCTTGATTCCCCAGGACCCACGTTAGCCAGATGCACAAGGGGGCGCAAGCATCTGGAGTTCGTGTGCAATGGTTGTAGGCCCTGGCGTGCCCATTCTCTTTCTTTCTTTCTCTCTCTCTCTCTCTCTCCCTGTCTGTCGCTCTCAAATAAATAAATAAAAATGAACAAAATTTTTTTAAAAAAATAAAAATAATAAATAAAAGCAAACTAGGCCAGGCCTGGTGGCGCACGCCTTTAATCCCAGCACTTGGGAGGCAGAGGTAGGAGGATCACTGTGAGTTCAAGGTCAGCCTGGGACTACAGGATGAGTTTCAGATTAGCCTAGGCTAGACTGAGGCCTTACCTCAAAAAAAAAAAATTTTTTTTTTTCTGTTAGGCATGGTGTCTCACGCCTTTAATCGCAGCACTTGGAAGGGAGAGGTAGGAGAATCACCATGAGTCTGTGTCTACATAGTAGATGTATGTAGCCAGGTCAGCCTGGGCTAGAGCAAGACCCTACCTCAAAAAAACAGACACAAGGGCTGGGGAGATGGCTTAGCGGTTAAGGGCTTGCCTGTGAAGCCTAAGGACCCTGGTTCGAGGCTCGATTCCCCAGGACCCACGTTAGCCAGATGCACAAGGGGGCGCATGCGTCTGGAGTTCGTTTGCAGTGGCTGGAGGCCCTGGCACACCCATTCTCTCTCTCTCTTTCTATCTGCCTTTCTCTCTCTGTCTGTCGCTCTCAAATAAATAAATAAAAATAATAATAAAAAAACAGACACAAAACAAAACAACAACAACAACAACAAAAGCAAAACATCACGTTTACAGTTCAGCTTTGCTAAGTGACCTCAGTGAAGTCACCTCACTTCCATGGGACTCAGTTTTCTACCGTGAAGTCCCACAGAGCTCTTGGGTTGGTTGATTTTCTCGCTGTCCCCCAGAGAGCTGAGTGATGAGGACAACCAGACTGGCCTGAAGAGATGGCCAGTTCAGCTGGTGTGGGAACCACCCGTACTCATGGGCAAAAGGGAATGGTGGGTGGTCTGGAGAGGCAAGTGGTGTTTTTCTTCACAGTTTTAGAGAAAAAGAGGAGGGCACATCCGTGCGTGGGAGTGCCATGTCCACGTCTTTGCATGAGGCCTCTTACTCCTTCACATCCAAGCCAGGCGAAGACTGGCAAAATACAAGGCGATTGTCCCCTGGGGTCTGGGGTCACTTTTTATTGCCTGGTGAAGAGTTTATTGTTGAAGCCAAGCGTGGCGGCTCACGCCTGTAATCCCAGCATTCTAGAGGCTGAGACAGAAGGATCACTGTGAGCTTGAAGTTAACCTGGGTGACAGGCTGTGGCTCGGCCTGATGTCACTGGCCATTAGTCCCTGTCCAGATTCAGCACGCATTGTGTTCTCACAGACCCAGGGAAGGGCTTTGCGGAGGCCAGACCCACAAGTGCCCAGCCATTGCCTTAGCTGTCAACAAAGACTTCCTTTTAGGATATTAATAATTACAAGTGGGAACAGGGATTGGGAGACATTTTTAAAGTTTTAAAAAATAATTTATTTATTTACTTATTTGCAAGCAGAAAGAGAGAGACAGAACGGGCATGCCAGAGCTTCTGCAAACGAACTCTAGATGCATGTACCATTTTGTGCATCTGACGTTATGTGGGTACTAGGGAATTAAACTCAGGTCATTAGGCTTTGCAGACCACTGCCCTAACCTCTCAACCATTTCTCCAACCTGAGACTTAATTTTTAAAATAATACTTAATGTTTTTTACTTATTTGAGAGAGAGAGAAAATGGGTGCACCAGGGCCTCCAGCCACTGCAAATGAACTCCAGATGTATGAGCTACCTTGTGCCTCTGGCTTACATGGGTGCTGGAGAATTGAACCTGAGTCCTTTGGCTTTGTAGGCAAAAAAAAAAAAAAAACGCAAGTTCCTCCTCTGTCTAGACCGAAGACTTCGGCCTTTTTCTTTTGCCAACATGAGATTACTGGGGAAATTCTAATTTCTTGGGGTCCATTGTTTCAATGGTCTTATAGCCAAAGGGGCACAAGTGTTTCCTTAGAATAATATCTGCCCTCGTGTTTATGATGTAGGGCTTGAGAAGGACAAAGCCTTCTAAGGAAACACTTGTGCCCCTTTGGCTATAAGACCATTGAAACAATGGACCCCAAGAAATTAGAATTTCCCCAGTAATCTCATGTTGGCAAAAGAAAAAGGCCGAAGTCTTCGGTCTAGACAGAGGAGGAACTTGCTTTCAGGAAAGATTGAAAGAACTTGCAGGAGAAACTGGAGCCGAGACAATGGGATGGGCAGGTCTATAGCCTGACTGAGACTGCCTAGCTATGCATACCTCTTGCCTTCTCTTTTTAATTTTTAATTTTTTTTTTCTTTTTAGACAGAGTAAGAGAGAGAGAGAGACAGAGAGAGAATTTGCACACCAGGGCTTCAGCCACTGAAATCGAACTCCAGATGTTTGCGCCACCTAGTGGGCATGTACAAACTTGCGCGTGCCTCACCTTTGTGCATCTGGCTTACGTGGGATCTGCAAAGTAGAACATGAATCCTTGGGCTTCACAGGCAAGCGCCTTAACCGCTAAGCCGTCTCTCCAGCCCTTGCCTTCTCTTTAAACCCAAGTTGCTATTTGTACCCTGAAGACATACTAGGGGAGTTACTGAATCTCTTTGTCCCTCCCAAGGTGGCCACATTAAATATATCTTTTTTCTGATTTTCACTACTATTTGCTCATTTATTTGGCTTAATGAGGATGGGTGGTCAAATCTGGCTTGTTGGTGGTGGGGGATTGTTAGGGCTCAGGCTCTGATTAATCATTCTGGTAACACTAATATGGGAAGAGACTTCCTAAATAAATTAAAGTTGAATTGCTTTACTTCCAGGGAAATATTAAAAAATCATCCAGGGGAGCCAGGCGTAATGGCGCACACCTTTAATCCCAGCACTTGGGAGGCAGAGGTAGGAGGATTGTCATGAGTTCGAGGCCACCCTGAGACTCCATAGTGAATTCCAGGTCAGCCTGAGCTAGAGTGAGACCCTACCTCGAAAAAAACAAAAATCAGGGGTGAGGTAGGGTGGGGTGGGGGAGAGTCCACTTTGTGTAAAATATTTTATTTATTTATTTATTTGACAGAGAAATAGGGAGAGGGAGAGAATGGGCACACCAGGGCCTCCAGCCACTGCAAACGAACTCCAGACACATGCGCCCCCTTGTGCATCTGGCTAATGTGGGTTCTGGGGAATCGAACCTGGGTCCTTTGATTTTGCAGGCAAACGCCTCCTCCAGCCCCATTTATTTATTTTATTTATTTGAGAGTGAGTGAGAGAGAGAAGGAGAGATGGAACGCCTTTGAAGCCAATTCACACCTTGTCTCTGACTGTGCCCACACACCAGACACCCTCAAGTGCCTTGCTTCCTCAAGGACTCTACACCCTTGTAGGCAGCCACCCTGTGAACTTCCCCAGCCGGCAAGGCGAGGTGGCCTCTGATGATTGCTATTCTCTCATCTTTACCCCCGACCCCCCAGCCTCAAGACATATCTAACAGGAGCTGGTGGTCTGTTTCCAATCCACATTCCTGTTTAGCAGGAAGGGACAGGACCAGCCTGTAAAGTGGCGGAAGCCCTTAGGAAGCAGTGGTAGGGATGGCCTTCCTTGTTTTGTTTCCTGAGGCTGTGCCCGTGGACGGTAGTAATTAGGGGACTGGGTGGGGCCCTCTGGGTTGAAAATGATAGGACAGGTACTGCCCTAATTATGGGATTTTATTGGGATGATACTTGAAGTGTGGTTATTACCATCTGTTCGAGTTCATGAACTAGGCTCATAAATGGATAAATGGCAGGCTCAAGGGGAAGAGAGGACACACAGACTGCCCTGAAGCCTGGTGTTTATGTCCATGAAACGGCTTAGGGGAAGATGACCCTTCTGAATACGTGGCCCTCCGTGGTCCATTCCAGTGAACCCTGAGCCCCAGGGTGCAACGTGCACCACCCTGGGTGATGGCATTTTGAAATGCCCTTCCTGCTGCCCTGCAAAATGGTAGGTCTGCTATGATTGGGAAGGCGTTGGAACCTATGCCTATAAAACCACATGGCAAAGGCAAACGGGAATTAAGAAAGTTAGGGGGTGGGGCTGCAGAGATGCCTCAGCACTTCAAGGTGCTTGTTTGCAAAGCCTGACAGCCTGGATTTGACTCCCATTACACACGGACAGCCAGATGCACAAATCTGGGGTTCTTTGCAGCAGCAAGAGGCCCTGGTTTGCCCATACTCCCCCCCACCCTTTGCAAATCAATAGTTTTTTAAAAAATATTTATTTATGGGCTGGAGAGATGGCTTAGCGGTTAAGCGCTTGCCTGTGAAGCCTAAGGACCCCAGTTCGAGGCTCAACTCCCCAGGACCCACGTTAGCCAGATGCACAAGGGGGCACATGCGTCTGGAGTTCGTTTGCAGTGGCTGGAGGCCCTGGTGCGCCCATTCTCTCTGTGTCTCTCTCTCTCTGCCTCTTTCTCACTCTGTCTGTCACTCTCAAATAAATAAATAAATAAATAATGAACAACAACAAAAAAAAAAATTTAAAAAAATTATTTATTTATTTAACAGAGAAAGAGGGAGGGGGAGAGAGAGAGAGAATGGGTGTGCTAGGGCCTCCAGCCACTGCAAACGAACTCCAGACGCATGTGCCCCCCTTGTGCATCTGTCTAACATGCGTCCTAGGGAATTGAACCTGGGTCCTTTGGCTTTGCAGGCAAATGCCTTAACCGCTAAGCCATTCCTCCAGTCCAAATTTTTCTTTTTGTAAAGTCATGGGATGCTTTCCTGTAGAGGTGACATTTCTGCCAAGACCCATGGTGATAGCAAGACCAAAGCCAAAGGCTGAAATCTCCCTCCAGCATGACTCACCAACTTAGTGACTTTCAGATTTTATCCAGCATGCGAATCGCCGTGGATCTTGCTTGAATGTATATAATTAATGTTCAGTAGGCTGGGGACTCGGAGATGCTGTATTTCTATAAAGCACTCTGGCAATGCTGCCACAGGACTGTGGACTGCTGTTGGAGAGGCAAGGTGCCCGATGACCTTCTGAAGTTCTCTGCTTCCTCTAGCCTCAGTTTTCTGGTCCATATAATGGGCTTCCATTGATGGGCAAAACACGACCACAGAGTCATCTGTAGCGTATTTTGACCCACTTCCATGAGCTCGTTAATTGATACATTTTGGGGAAAGACACCGAAGAGACTAACCACATCACTTCAGGCGTCGACTATTACCAACAAGGTGAGGGCTCCTATAGGACTTATTGTGCAAAAGAAGCGAGTTGTTTAAAATATTAGAGTTCTTGGGCTGGAGAGATGGCTTAGTGGTTAAGCGCTTGCCTGTGAAACCTAAGGACCCCGGTTCGAGGCTTGTTTCCCCAGGACCCACATTAGCCAGATGCACAAGGGGACGCATGTGTCTGGAGTTCGTTTGCAGTGGCTGGAGGCCCTGGTGCACCCATTCTCTCTCTCTCTCTCTCTCTCTCTGTCTGTCTCTTTCTCTCTGTGTCTGTCACTCTCAAATAAATAAACAACAAAAATTTAAATATTAGAGTTTTTTAGCCACCGATTTGAAAGCTGTTAGGAACTTCTCATTTTGGAAGCTAGCAAACTAATCCATGTCCTAACCCATGGGTGAAGGCTGGGCTGTGTGCGGATGTTGTAACTAGGGACAGGACACTGTCTGTCATACGGGCTTTTGGCTACACTTGGCCTTCAGGTTACCCAGCATGGTATAGCAGTCATCTCAGAATTTGAACACTTATCCTTGTAGTCAAACAGATGGGAAGTTCAGGCGTTCATGACTAACAGTGACAGTCACCAAATGTACATTTTGGTTTTCTATCGTTCTTTTTGTTGTTGTTGTTGTTTATGAGGTAGGATGTCATGTTAGCCCAGGCTGTCCTGGAATTCAATATGTAGTCTCAGGCTGGCCTCAAACTCACAGTGTTCCCCTACCTCTGCCTTCAGAGTGCTGGAATTAAAGATGTGCACCACCACACCCAGCTTAAAGCCCGAGTACTAAGCTCTGATAGCTTAGGGCTTTTTCTTTTATTTTTTTTAAATATTGTTTATTTTTGGGTTTTTTTGTTTATTTTATTTATTTATTTGAGAGCTACAGACAGAGGGAGAAAAGGGCGGTGGGGGGGAGAATGGGTGCGCCAGGGCCTCCAGCCACTGCAAACGAACTCCAGACATATGAGCCACCTTGTGCATCTGGTTAATGTGGGTCCTGGGGAATCGAGCGTCGAACTGGGGTCCTTAGGCTTCACAGGCAAGCACTTAACCACTAAGCCATCTCTCCAGCCCAATATTGTTTATTTTTTAAGAGAGAGAGAGCATACGTGTGAGTATGGGCCTCCTGGTACTGCAAACAAACTCCAGACACATGTGCCACTCCATGCATCTGGTTTTACGTGGGTACTGGGGATTTGAACCCAGGCTGTCAGGTTTTGTAAGCAAGCACCTTTAACCACTGAGACATCTCACCAGCCCCGGTTTTCTGTAGTTCTCATCAAGATCTCAGGATTCAGAGTATGAAGGGATTTTTGAGAAATCATGCACGACTCAAGCAAACAAAAACACACGCATCTTATGTGAAAATGTGATCATAAACCGTAAACTAAATTCACTCCGAGACACCTATCCTTCTTGTTTGGATGGTGATGGAGACCCAACCCCAACATGCTATTCAAGTGCTCTACCAACCGAGACCCTTCCCTAGCTCCTTCCCAAGTCTAGCAAAAGAAATACACATTATGACGCAAGAGGCATTTAGAACCCCAAACAGACAGGAGCAGAGGAAAACTTATCTATGACACGTTAGAGTCCAGATGTCAAAATTACAAAGCAAAGAAACGATACTAAGAGTTTTAGGGGGAAAACTATGTACAAAAGATGCACCATTAAAATAATAGGATGTCACCTGTGAGCACCCCTCAATGCTGGGAAAGCATGGAATGATATATTCCAAGCCACGCAGGTAAGTAATACCAAGCAAAAGTGCTACATCCAACAAAGATATCTTTTTTAAAAAAAAAAAATTAATTTACTTTTCCCTCTTTTTTTGTTTTTTCAAAATAGGGTCTTGATCTAGCCTAAGCTGACCTGGAATCAGTCTCAGGCTTGCCTAGAACTCACAGCCGTCCTCCTATCTCTGCCTCCTGAGTGCTGGGATGAAAGGCATGTGCCACAATGCCCGGCGAAGCTGTCTTTTAAAATTGACAGAGAGGGGCTGAAGAGATGGCTTAGCAGTTAAAGGCGCTTGCCTGTGAAGCCTAAGGACCTCGGTTCGATTCCCCGGGACCCACGTTAGCCAGAAGCACCTGGTGGCGCATGCGTGTGGAGTTCGTTTGCAGTGGCTGAAGGCCCTGGCTCTGTCTCTCTCTCTCTCTCTCTCTCTCTCTCTCTCTCTGTCTCAAATAAATAAATAATAAAATATTTTTTTAAAAAAATTGACAGAGAAATGACATTTCAGGACAAGCACAGATTAAGACAATTCATGAATAACTCAGCCCTGTAGGAGAAACTTAAAGGGATACTGTACATGAGGAAGGAGGGGGATCTCAATCACAAGAGGCCAGGGAAGAATGAACTTCATGAGAAGAATCGCTGAACAGAGGAGAGGCAGGGAAGAAGTCATCAAGTCCAACACCACCAAGCAGCAAACCCCTAATACTAACGGGGGGCAACATAAAGAGCAAACAATAACCCAACCAACCAGAGAAACAATCTTTCGAAAGCAAAATTACAGGAATTACGGGCAAGGCAGTTGAAGGCTCCCACGTACAGGTGGACACCAAGTGGTACGTGCGTCTGTGACCCCAATGTGCCCATGGCCATGGGAGGCAGAGCCAGGAGAACCCAAAGCTTGCATGCCAGCTAGGCTGGCTTTTGATTTGCGGCAGCAAGAGACCCTGTCTCAAAGAAGGTGGAACACAGACACCTTGAGATTGTCCTCTGACCTCCACACATTCTCACAAAATAAATTAACTTTGAAACTAAACAGCCTCAACTCACCAATCCATCTGTGAGCTCTGCCCTCGTCTCTAGTGGTAGACACAGTAGCACACCCTTGATGGATCTCCTCAAACCCCAGGAACTATCAGGAAAAAATACCTGAAATTGAACAACTTGATCATCTTTTTTTTTTTTTTTTTTTTTTGAGGTAGGGTCTCACTCTAGCTCAGGCTGATCTGGAATTCACGATGTAGTCTCAGGGTGGCCTCGAACTTACAACAATCCTCCTACCTCTGCCTCCCTGAGTGCTGGGATTAAAGGCATGCACCAACCACACCCAGCTTGATCATCTTTATTATAATCATCTCACCAGCTAAAGAAAGCAATAAAAGCAGTTGCCTAATCGGAAACTTGAGAAACCAGAAGCCAAACTACCTGAAGTTCTAATTTAAATTATCCAGTTGTACGATAAATGGTCACATCAATCCTAGTGAAAGGCTGCAACCATCTATTCTTTTTTAAAAAAAATTTTGTTTGTTTTTATTTATTTATTTGAGGGAGACAGACAGAGAAAGAGGCAGAGACAGAGAAAAAGAGAGAGAGAGAGAGGGAGGGAGAGAGAGAGAGAGAGAGAGAATGGGGCGTACCAGGGCCTCCAGCCACTGCAAATGAACTCCAGATGTGTGCACCATCTTGTGCATCAGGCTTACGTGGGTCCTGGGGAATTGAGCCTCGAACCAGGGTCCTTAGACTTTACAGGCAAATGCTTAACTGCTAAGCCATCTCTCCAGCCCCAACCATCTATTCTTACATGCTATAAAAGATGAGAGAGAAAACGAAAGAACTCCTAGTCCCAGATATCATATTTAGTTATTTACTTGAGATGGAGGTCTTGCTGCATGGTCAGGACCCGTGTGGCACTCATGGGCTCAGACCTAGTCACTTCTGAAGGGAGCTGTGCAGGGATTGGCTCATCGGAACTCTTGTCATTGAGAATACCTTACTACTATCATTCCTTCCTTACCTCTGAGACTCTTCAGGTGTCTTTTGAAACTTTTTGTTCTTGAATTTCTACCTAATTGTTTCTTCTATTCTTCATACTTAGAAATATTTCTTAGCAGTAACCAATTCCCAAAGAGCTTAAGGGTCCTCTTAAGGCTGGAGAGATGGCTTAGCGGTTAAGGCACTTGCCTGCAAAGCCAAAGGACCCAGGTTCGATTCTCCAGGACCCACATAAGCTAGATGCACAAGGTGGTACATGCATCTGGAGTTCATTTGCAGTGGCTGGAGGCCCTGGCATGCCTGTTCTCTCCCCCTTCCCTTTCTTTCTCGCCCCTTTCACGCTCTCAAATAAACAAAATAAAAGAACATGGAGATCTTGGGTGGGGTGTGTTCCTCAGTGGTACAGCAAACCGCAGCATGTACAGGAAGGTTTACTATGAGACACACACACACATACACACACCAAGACAGAGGGAGAGGTCATATGTAGCCGGAGTTACGTGGCATGAACTCTGAGGACATATCTACCCACTTTTGACTCTGCCATTCGCTCACTACCTGTATGTCATGTGCAAACCCTCAAATCTCCCCCATGCCTCAGTTTCCTCATCTGTACAGCATGGAATGTCACCATCCCTACCCCACAAGGAAGGCACAAGCTGGTGCTCATCCGGCCCATTGCCCCTGGCAAGGGCTTGCTCTTCTCACAGACAGGCTGTCAAGATAGGAGGACCGTGGAAAGTGTCACAATGGTGACGAGAAGCAGTGCTACAAGGCACACAGGCAGGGGACACAGAATTCCCACTGAGGGCTGTCTGGGGGATGGGAAACATGCGTAAATGTAATCCAGCTTCCACGTTGGATTTGGAGTGGTGCCCACTGGAGGTGGGCAGAGGCGGAAGTAGCCACCTGGGCTCTTCTCTTCCTCTTCTCCCAGCCGATCGAGCCCTTCCCCTGTTCACACACCACTGCCTGTGTGGCTCAAGCTAAGGTCCTCTGCATCCGGGCTCTGCGGTCCCATCTTCCTTCACCCCCTTCTGTCTACACCTCTGTCCTGTCGCGTACTTAGTACAACAGTGTATGGAAACGGTCTGCTGATGTGTTTGTTCTTGGTCACCCCCAGACACCGCGCTGTTCCCTAGACCTGCTGCCTGACATTGTCATCCCCCCCCCACCCCCCGTTTTATCCAGCAGAGTGCGATTCAGGAGCGAGCGCCACTCCAGGTGTTTCAAAGAGGGACTGTGACGAAGGGAATTGGATTGCAGGCTGTCTTAGAGCAGAGGCCAAAGATTGGTATCTGCAGGAAGTGATACCACGCGTAGGGCTGGCAGGGGGTGGGGTTGGCAGAGCCCAGGGGCCCTGAGCTGGGCCTGTCTGGCAGGACTGGGCGATGGGGAGGGAAGGGCCCTGCGACAGAGGAAATGATGAAATGCAGGGGAAGATGCTGCCAGAGGCCAAGGGGGAAGGAATACTTGGCTTCCTCTGCCAGGGAGCTCCTCCCAGTGAGCTCTGGCCAGTGTATTCTGATGCCCCCCCCACACCTCAAGACCAGTCAGCAGGGAAGTCTGGAAAATGGAGTTGCAGTGACCAAGGGAAGAATAGAGGGCTAGGAGCAAATAGGGGTCCCGTGGGTACCCCTCAGATCCCCGCACCATGCTCTCAGCAGTGCTTTTCCTAAAATGCACATCTGGCCAGGCGTGGTGGCGCACGCCTTTAATCCCAGCACTCGGGAGGCAGAGGTACGAGGATCGCTGTGAGTTCGAGGCTACCCTGAGACTACATCATGAATTCCAGGTCAGCCCGGGCTAGAGTGAGACTCTACCTTGAAAACAAAACAAAAAAAAAAACGCATATCTGAACTAGATCATCCCCAGTGTCCCTGGGTGGAATCAAAACAGCTTCCTGTTCCTAAAGAATAAAGCTCAAGGGCTGGAGAGACGGCTCAGTGGTTAAGGCACTGGCCTGCAAAGCCTAAGCACCCAGGTTCGATTCCCCAGGACCCACATAAGCCAGATGCACAGGGTGGTGCATGTGTCTGAAGTTCATTTGCAGTGGCTGGAAGCCCTGGTGCACCCATTCTCTCTCTATCTGCCTCTCTCCCTCCAATAAATATATAAAATATTGAAAGAAAAGAATAAAGCTCAAAATATACTAGGAACTTAAAAAAAAAAGGAAGGAAGGAAGGAAGAAAGAAAGAAAAGAAAAGCCATTGGAGGGCTGGAGAGATGGCTTAGCTATTAAGGCACTTGCAAAGCCAAAGGACCCAGGTTCGATTCTCCAGGACCCACATAAGCTGGATGCACAAGGTGGCACATGCATCTGACATGCCCATTTTCTCTTTCCCTCTTCCTCTCTCTCAAATAAATAAATAAAAATATTTTTTTTTAAAAAAAAAGAAAAGCCAATGGAATACTTCCACAATGCTGACCAGAAATCGCCTCTGTGGGAACATCACCCACCATATCCAGGTGAGACCAGACGACCAGTGAGAGAGGGAAGAAGTGAGTTGTCTTTATGGGGCAGAGCTATTGAGGATGTCAGTGCGCCTGCAGCTAGTCTTGTCGGGAACGGTCCCCAGGGTCTTCACACCAAGAACAGAAAGTAGCTGATAGACATTTGAACCACGATGTACATCCAGAAGCATCTGGTCATGTCAGCATACCACACTTTTAAAAAATATTTTATTTGGGGCTGGAGAGATGGCTTAGCAGTTAAGGCACTTGCCTGCGAAGTCTAAGGACCCAGGTCCAACTCCGCAGGACTCACATAAGCCAGATGCACAAGGTGGCGCATGCAACTGGAGTTTATTTGCAGTGGCTGGAGGCCCTGGTACATCCATTCTCTCTGTCTTTCTCTCTTCTCTCTATTTCTCTCTGCTTGCAAATAAATACAGATATTTAAAATATTTTGTAAAAGGGCTGGAGAGATGGCTTAACAGTTAAGGTGCTTGCCTTTGAAGCCTAAGGACCCAGGTTTGATTCTCCAGGTCTCATGAAGACCAGATGCACAAGGTGACACACATGTCTGGAGTTCATTTTCAGTGACTAAAGGCCCTGGTGCTCCCATTCTCTCTTTCTCTCTCCCCCTCCCTCCTCCCTCCCTCTCTTTCTCTATCCCTCTCTCTCTCTCTGTCTCAAATAAAAATAAATAAAAAATTATTTTTAAAATGTTTTATTTTATTATTTTATTTATTTATTTGACACACACAGAGAGAGAAAAGCAGATAGAGAATGGGAGCACCAGGGCCCCAGCCACTGCAAACGAACTTCAGATCCATGTACCACCTTGTGCATCTGGCTTCACATGGGTACCATGGAATCAAACCTGGGCCCTTTGGCTTTGCAAGGCAAGTGCCTTAACGGCTAAGCCATGTCTCCAGCCCATACCACACCTTTCGTAATAGGTGAACAAATACCATCAGGAGATGCTGAGACAACAGACTTGGGGGGGGGGTCTCAAAACCAATGAATGACATAGTCATCCCAAAACCTTGGGTGACCCTTACTCTCAGACAAAGGCCACTGGCTTTTCTCCACCAAGCCCATGAGCCCAAGCCTGGAGTCTCCAAGTCCTAAAACAAAAGTCCATAAAGTGAGGATTGGGCCTCTAGAAGAGGTTTTCAAAGCACAAAATATGGACTAGAGCTCACACATTATAAGAAACATTAAATTTAGGTGCAAAATGAAAGGTAGGTGTTGTTTGGTTTTTTTCCCCATTAAATCTTAGTCCACTTAGCTTAAATAAAATTATCTGTGAGAATAAGTACTAATTAATCTTATTTGGTGGTGGTGTGGGGGGGGGAGATAAGGACCCACACTTGGGAAAGGAAGGGCAGGGGACAGAGAGGGAGAAGGCTGGGGACTATGACATCATTCTTGATCCCTTCCTTCTTCCACATGCATAAAGTCCTTTTGTGCTTTGTTTCTTGAAGACTTAAAAAAAATTATTAATTTATTTTATCTGCCAGGAGAGAGAGAGAGAGAGCACACCAGGGCCTCTAGCCTCTGCAAACAATATCCAGATGTATGCGGTCACTTTGTGCATTTGGCTTTACATGACTATTGGGGAATCAAACCAGGGCCATTAAGCTTTGCAGACAAGCACCTTAACCACAGAGCTATCTCTTCAGCCTGCAGACTTTTTTTTTTTTAATTTTATTCATTTATTTTTTTTTTATTTGACAGAGAAAGAGGGAGAGAGAGAGAGAGAATGGGCATGCAGGGCCTTCAGCCACTGCAAACAAATTCCAGATACGTGCACCCCCTTGTGCATCTGGCTAACGTGGGTCCTGGGGAATCGAACCTGGCAAATGCCTTAACTGCTAAGCCATCCCTGCAGCCCTGCAGACTTTTTTTTTTTTTCAAATGAGAGAAGGATAGATACATTTAGAAGGAGGATTATGAAACTGAGTTTAAAAAAAAAGCTTAAAAACAAACTTAAAGTGGTGTCAATTTTAATAGATCAGTTTGACTATAGTATATCAATGTCCCTAAAAGGCGCCTTCCCCTTGAGTCAGCAGCAACATCATTCCTGAGAATTCTAAAGAAATAAATCAGGACCACCCACAACGATGTATATAAAATACATATTGCAACACCAATTAGGAAAGTGACTAACAAATGTAACCAAAATGTCCGACAGAGGACTCATTAAATAACCCCAGAATTCCATGAGGACATGAGTATGGTGTTGAAGAAAAGTGCTCATACATGATGCTAAAACTGAGGCTGGGAACGTAGCCCAGCAGAGAGCCCTTAACTAGCATGAGCAGGACCCCGGGTCCAACCCAGGCACCACAAGAGAAAGAAAGAAGATGTTAAAAAGTTAAAGCTAAAGCCGGGCGTGGTGGCGCACGCCTTTAATCCCAGCACTCGGGAGGCAGAGGTAGGAGGATCGCTGTGAGTTCGAGGCCACCCTGAGACTACATAGTGAATTCCAGGTCAGCCTGGGCTAGAGTGAAACCCTACCTTGAAAAACCAAAAAACTTAAAGCTAGCAATAAAACTTTGTTTCTAAAATGTATGTGTACATCAAGTTGTTAGCACTACCCATCTCTGGTATTATAATTATACATGGTTGCATTTTTTTTTTCTTACTATATATTTTCTAAAATCTACGTTGATTTTGATTTGGTTGTCTTTTTCATGTTTTTAAGTATGTCTAGTAATAGTATGATAATGTTGGATGATTCTTTTTGTAAATTTTTAAAAACATTTTATTTTTATTTATTTATTTGAGAGAGGGGAAGGGACAGAGTGAGAGTAAAAGAGAGAGGGGGGTTGGGCACGCCAGGGCTTCCAGCCACTGCAAACAAACTCCAGATGCATGTACCACCTTGTGCATCTGCCTTACGTGGGTCCTGGGGAATCAAACTGAGGTCCTTTGGCTTTGCAGGCAAGCTCCTTAACTGCTAAGCCATCTCGCCAGACCAATGTTGGATGATTCTTTTGTAAGGTATATTCTGAAGATGCAAAAAATATATATATATATATTGTTTAGTATGTGGTCCTCTAAATTTTTGTTTGTTTTCTGGTGTTTTGTTGTTGTTGTTGTTGTTGTTTTGGGGTAGGGAGGTAGGGTCTCACTGTAGCCCAGGCTAACCTAGAATTCACTATGTAGCCCCAGGCTGGTCTCAGGCTCAAATCCATCCTCCTACCCCAGCACCTGAGTGCTTAGATTAAAGGCGTGCACCACCACATCTGGTGGTCCTCTAAGTCTTCACAACCATATACAGCACACTTAAGGTTGAGAAACTCTATCAGCTTCATAATTCCTTTCACCCTGGGCTGGAGAGATGGCTCAGTGGTTAAGGTAAAGCTTAATGACCTGGGTTTAATTCCCCAGTACTCACGTAAAGCCAGATGCACGAAGTGGCGCATACATCTGGAGTTTGTCTGCAGTGGCTGAAGGCCCTGATGCATCCACTCTCTCTCTCTCTTTCCTGCTCTCTCTCTCTTTGCTTGCAAATAATTAATGAAATAAAACAAAAGTTCTCTTGAGTCCCTCTGCAATTGCCCCCCCGTCCCCTCTCAATTCAGCCCCGCTAGTCAGTGATCTATTTATTTGTTTGGTTTTCCCCCATTGTTTTGCCTTTTCCAGAATGGCATATAAATGAAATCATATCTTGAATCCATTTTTTGACAGCATAAAACTTTTGAAATTAATTCACACTCTTACATGGGCCAATATGACACAGATTACAAATTGTACATCCATTCAAAATTTGATGAACATTTGGGTTGTTTTAAGATTTTTTTTATTATGTATAAAGCTGTTATAAATATTTTGATAGTGTCTGGTATGGACATATGTTCTCACTTTATATATATTTCATATATACTTAGGAGTGAACTTGCTGGATAATGCTGTAACTGTATATCTAACTTTGTAAAAAAAAAAAAAAAAAGAAAAACCAACCAGTTCAACTGTTTTTCAAAGTGGTTGCACTCATACTGTGTGTTTTTGTGGGTGTTTTTTTTTTTTTTTTTTTTGGCGGGAGGGAGGTGTTTATTCATTTGGAGGTAGGGTTTCACTCTAGCCCAGGCTGACCTGGAACTCACTACGTAGTCTCAGGGTGACCTCAAACCCATAGTGATCCTCTTACCTCAGCCTCAAATTGCTGGATTGTGTACCTAGCTTTGTTAAAAAAAAAAAAAAAAAAAAAAGCAACCAGTTCAACTGTTTTTCAAAGTGGATGCACCACTCATGCTGTGTTTTTGTGGATTTTTTCTTTTGTTATGAAGTTATTTATTCTTTTTTTTTCTTTTCAAAATTTTTTTATTAACAACTTCCATGATTGCAAACAATACCTCATGGTAATGCCCTCCCTCCCCCCACTTTCCCCTTTGAAACTCCACTCTCCATCATATCCCCTCCCCCTCTCAGTCAGTCTCTCTTTTATTTTGATGTCATGATCCTTTACCTCCTATTATAATGGTCTTGTGTAGGTAGTGTCAGGCACTATGAGGTCATGGATATCCAGGCCATTTTGTGTCTGGAGGAGCACGTATCAAGGAGTCCCACCCTTCCTTTGGCTTTTACATTCTTTCCACCACCTCTTCCGCAACAGACCCTGAGCCTTGGAAGGTGTGATAGAGATATTGCAGTGCTTAGCACTCCTGTCACTTCGTTCCAGCACCATGATGCCTTCTGAGTCATCTCAAGGTCACTGCCATCTGAAAAGAGAAGATTCTCTACCAAAAGTGAGAGTAACATTACTATAAGAGTATGAACATTAAGAGAAGTGCTTACCGGGCAGTTTGAAAAGCATAGTATATACATTTAGCCAGACAGCAGCAGACGTTACAACCCTAGGGCTCATGACTACCCCTGTTTTAAGTTTTCAGTATCAGGGATGTATTCCCTCCCATGGAGTGGGCCTCCAGTCTAATTAGAGGGAAGTTGGTTTCCACCATGACAGACGTGCCACTATTGCACCTGTTGGCTCATTTGGCCTGGCTGGCCAATTATAAGGCTTGCAGTGTCCACTGTTGAGTATCTTCACTGGTGATTTCTCTCTCTCCCATTGAACTGCATGTAGAATGGCTTCTTCCAGCTTTCTGTCAGATGGTCTACATGGGGGAGGTTATCCGCTCAGTTCCAGCAGGATTTCTCAGTGGCCTTGCCACCCAAGTATGTGGAGTCTTCAGCAATAGGGTCTTACCATCTATTCCTGGTGGGAAACCAAGGGCCTCGGCAATGGTCTATAATGTTTTGGAGACAGCAGGGACCTCCTTGGCCAACAACTCACTGAAAGGTATCCCATCCCTGGCACTGAAAATTTTCTAGCAACAATCTATGGCTCCTGAGTGTTCCACTGTCCAAAAAATAGGTTTCCATATGATTTATTTATATCCTCTTAGATTTTGATTAGCCCTCCCTCCACCTTTCCTTTACTCAATCTCTTCCCCGGACCTCACTTGGGCCTTTTCACCCCCATTAATCTATTCTTCTACTTACATATATACAATACCATCCTATTAAGTACCCCCTCCCTTCCTTTCTCTTCCCTTTGTATCTCCTTTCTAGCTTATTGGTCTTTGCTACTGTAGCACATATGATCCACATATGAGAGAGAACATGCGATGTTTGGCTTTCTGGGCCTGGGTTACCTCACTTAGTATAATCCTTTCCAGATCCATCCATTTTCCTGCAAATTTCATAACTTCATTTTTCTTTACCGCTGAGTAGAACTCCACTGTATAAATGTGCCATATCTTCATTATCCACTCATCAGTTGAGGGACATCTAGGCTGGTTCCATTTCCCAGCTATTGTGAATTGAGTGGCAATAAACGTGGTTGAGCAAGTATCTCTAAGGTAATGGGATGAGTCTTTAGGATATATGCCTAGAAGTGCTATGGCTGGGTCATATCGTAGATCTATTTTTAGCTGTCTTTGAACCTCCACACTGATTTCCACAATGGCTGGACCAGATTGCATTCCCACCTACAGTGTAGAAGGGTTCCTCTTCTTCCACATCCTCACCAGCATTTATGGTCATTTGTTTTCGTGATGGTAGCCAATCTGGCAGGAGTGAGATGGAATCTCAATGTAGTGTTAATCTGCATTTCCCTGATGACTAGGGATGTAGAACATTTTTGTAGATGTTTATATGCCATGCATATTTCTTCTTTTGAGAACTCTCTATTTAGTTCCATAGCCCATTTTTAATTGGCTTGTTTGATTTCTTATTATTTAATTTTTTGAGTTCTTTGTATATCCTAGATATTAATCCTCTATCAGATGTATAGCTGGCAAAGATTTTTTCCCATTCTGTAGGTTGCCTCTTTGCTTTATTCACAGTTTCCTTTGCCATACAAAATCTTTGTAATTTCATGAGGTCCCAGCTGTTAATCTGTGGTTTTATTGCCTGAGCAATTGGGGTTATATTCAGGAAGTCTTTGCCAAGACCAATATGTTGAAGGGTTTCCCCTACTTTTTCCTCTAGCAGTTTCAGAGTTTCAGGTCTGATGTTAAGGTCTTTAATCCATTTGGACTTAATTCTTGTACATGGAGAGAAGGAAAAATCTATTTTCATCCTTCTACACATACATATCCAGTTTTCCCAGCACCACTTGCTAAAGAGGCTATCTTTTCTCCAGTATTTTTGACATTTTTATCGAATATCAGGTGGCTATAGCTACCTGGACTTACATCTGGGTCCTCTATTCTGTTCCATGGATCTACATGTCTGCTTTTGTGCCAGTACCATGCTGTTTTTGTTACTATGGCTCTGTAGTATAGGTTAAAATCAGGTATGGTGATACCACCAGCCTTATTTTTGTGGCTCAGTATTGTTTTAGATATTTGAGATTTTTTGTGATTCCATATGAATTTTTGGATTGTTTTTTCTATTTCTGTGAAGAATGACATTGGAATTTTGATGAGGATTGCATTAAATGTGTAGATTGCTTTTGGTAAGATTGCCATTTTCACAATATTGATTCTTCTGATCCAGGAACAAGGGATGTTTTTCCATTTCCTAGTGTCTTCTGCAATTTATCACTTGAGTGTTTTAAGGTTTTCATTGTAGAGATCCTTCACTTCCTTAGTTAGGTTTATTCCTAGGTACTTTATTTTTTTTTATGCAATTGTGAATGGAAGTGATTTTCTAATTTCATCCTCTGTGTGTTTGTTGTTAGCATATAGAAAGACTACTGATTTCTGTGTGTTTATTTTGTATCCTGCTACATGGCTGTAGGTGTTTATCAGCTCTAACAGTTTGTTGGTAGAGTCTTTAGGGTCCTTAATATATATAGAATCATGTCATCTGCAAAAAAATGATAACTTGATCTCTTCCTTTCCAATTTGTATCCCTTTTATGTGTGTCTCTTGCCTTATTGCTATGGCTAAGACTTCCAGTACTATATTAAATAAAAGTGGGGACAGTGGACACCCTTGTCTTGTTCCTGATTTTAGTGGAAAAGCTTCCAGTTTTTCCCCATTTAGTAATATGTTGGCTGTAGGCTTGTCATAAATAGCCTTGATTATATTGAGATATGTTCCTTCTATTCTCAGTCTCTGTAGGACTTTTATCATGAAGGGATGTTGGATTTTGTCAAATGCTTTCTTTGCATCTAATGAGATGACCATGTGATTTTTGTCCTTCAGTCCATTTATATAATGCATTACATTTATCGATTTGCATATGTTGAATCATCCCTGCATCTCTGGGATAAAGCCTACTCAATCGGGGTGGATGATCTTTCTCATATATTCTTGTTTTCTGTTTGCCAATATTTTGTTGGGAATTTTTGCATCTATGTTCATGAGGGATATTGGTCGGTAATTTTCTTTTTTTGTTCTATCTTTGCCTGGTTTTGGTATCAGGGTGATGCTGGCTTCTTGAAGGAGTTTTGTAGGATTCCTTCTTTTTCTATTTTATGGAGAAGTTTAAGAAGCAATGGTGTTAGTTCTTCCCTGAAGGTCTGGTAAATTCACCAGTGAATCCATCTGGGCCTGGCCCTGGACTTTTTTTAGTTGGGAGTTTTTTGATAACTGCTTGGGTCTCCATACTTGTTATAGGTCTATTTAAGTGATTAATCTCATCTTGATTTAATTTAGGTAGGTTATATAAATCAAGGAAATCATCCATTTCTTTCAGATTTTCATACTTAGTGGAGTATATGTTTTTATAGTATGTCCCTGTGATTTTTTGAATTTCTCTGGTATCTGTTGTGATGCTGCCTTTTTCATCTCTCTAATTTTATTAATTTGTGTCTCTTCTCTCTTTCTTTTGGTCAGATTTGCTAAGGGTTTATCAATCTTGTTTATACTTTCAAAAAAACCAACTCTTTGTTTCACTGATTCTTTGGATTGTTTTTTTGGTTTCTATTTCATTAATTTCTGCACTAATCTTTATTATTTCTTCCCGTCTACTGATTTTTGATTTGCCTTGTTCTTCTTTTTCCAAGGCTTTAAGGTGAAGCATTAGGTCATTTACTTAATACCTTTCTAATTTCTTAATATAGGCACTTAAAGCTATAAATTTCCCTCTTAGGACTGCCTTCATTGTGTCCCAAAGGTTTTGGTGTGTTGTATTCTCATTATCATTTGACTCTATGAATTTTTTGATTTACTTCTTCATTTCTTCATTGACCCATTCATCATTAAGTAGTGTATTGTTTAGTTTCCATGATTTTGTGTGTGCTCTATAGTTTTTCTTGCTATTGATTTGCAGTTTGGTTCCATTGTGGTCAGATGGAATGCAAGGAATTATTTCAGTTTTCCTGTATTTGTTAAGATTTGCTTTGTGTCCTACTATATGGTCTATTTTAGAGAATGTTTCATGTGCTGCTGAAAAGAATGTATATTCTGCAGCATTTGGATGAAATGTCCTGTATATATCTGTTAGGTCCATTTCTTATATGACCTCATTTAATCCAGATGCCTCCCTGTTTATTTTTTGCTGGGATGACCTGTCAATTGATGAGAGTGAGGTGTTGAAGTCGCCCACTTCAACTGTGTTTCGTGTTATCTGTGACCTTAGTTCTAGTAGCATTTGATGAAGTTGGGAGCCCCCATGTTAGGTGCATATATGCTTAGGATTATAATGTTCTCCTGTTGGAGAGTGTCTTTAATCAATATAAAGTGACCTCCCTTATCTTTCCTAATTAATGTTGGACTGAAGTATACCTTGTCAGATATTAGGATAGCAACCCCTGCTTGTTTTCTAGGCCCATTTGCTTGAAACACCATTTTCCAACCTTTCACTCTAAGATAGTGTTCATCCTGTGTAGAAAGGTGAGTTTCTTAGAGACAACAAATTGAAGGATCCTGCTGTTTAACCCAGTCTGCAAAACTATGTCTTTTGGTTGGGGCATTGAGGCCATTGATATTAAGAGATATGATGGAAAGGTATATATTTATTTTTGCCATTTTTTGGTAGTTCTTCCGGTTTTACCATTGCTCTCTTGTATTAACTAGTATTTGAGTATTGTTTGTTTTTTCCAGGTTCCTTATATGTATGCTTTTCTTTCTCTTCAGCATGGAAGATTCTTTCAAGTATTTTCTGTAGAGTTCATTTTGTCTTCAAATATTCCTTTAGCCTGCTTTTGTTGTGGAATGTCCTTATTTCTTCATCTATTTGAATGGATTGCTTTGCAGGATAAAGTAATCTTGGTTGACAGTTGTTATCTTTCAGAACTAGGAATACATCACTCCAGGCCCTTCTGGCTTTTAAAGTTTGTGTTGAGTAATCTGCTGTGATCCTGATGGCCTTGCCTTTGTAGGTAACTTGATTGTTCTGTCTAACTGCTTTCAATATAATTTCTTTGGTTTGTATGTTTGGTAGTTTGATTATAATTTGGTGAGGAGAGGTTCTTTCCAGGTTTTGTCTGGTTGGTGTTCTAAAGGATTCCTGTATCTGCATTGGCACCTCTTTCCCAATTTGGGGGAAGTTTTCTTCTATGATTTTGTTGAAAATACCTACTATGCCTGTGGAGTGAAATTCTTCTCCTTCTACTATACCCTGAATTCTTATGTTTGATCTCTTCATAGTGTCCCAAATATCTTGCAATTTCCATTCATACTTTCTTATTAGTTTGTCTTTCTCTTTGTTGGGCTGTATTAGATCTGCCATCTGGTCTTCTAGTTTAGATATTCTGTCCTCTCCTTCATCCATTCTACTGGTAAGATTTTCTACAGAGTTTTTTATTTCATTAACTGTGTTCTTCATTGCTAGTAATTCTGACTGGTTTTTCTTTATTATTTCTGTTTCCTTATTTATGTCTTGTATTGACCTCTTTATTTCATTAAATTGGTTTCCTGAGTCTTATTTGATTCCTTTGGTTTCCTCTTTTATTCCTTTGATTTTCTCTTTGACTTCTGTGAGAATATTTATAATCATTCTTTTGAAATCTTTCTCAGGCATTTCCTCTAAGTCGTTCTCACTGGATGTCATTTCTGATGCATTAATACTTTTTGGTGGATTTATATTGTCTTGATTTTTGGTGTTTCTTGTGTTATAATGTATATATTTTTGCATCTTAGATTAATTTAATGCTTGGATTTTCTAATTAGCTGCAGTATTATTAGATGTATCAATCAATCTGATGTTATATATCTTCAGGGTAGGAGCTTAAGGTGCTAGGTGTGGCTCTTAAGACTCTCAGAGTATCTACAAAAGTGACCCTAGGTGTTAGGTTTGCCTGCTATGAGAGTATTCAAGTAGGCTGAGTGGAACAAAACACAGGCAGATTCTAAAATTTAACTAAACAATGTACACATTCAATGAAAAACAGCACAGAACTATTTATGCAAGAGTAGGAATTATGACAACCAGATCCTGTAACAAAGTCACTGTCCTTTAGGGTTGTGGTACCTCACACACTTACTCCTGTCAACTAGGAGGTTAAGATTTCTGGTCTGTTGAGGGTTCCAAGTCAGCCTGTGAGCAAGTGAGACCCTTCCCTAATGTACAACAGAAGAGGAAACAAAGCCACTGTAAATCAAGAAGCAACAAATAACAAGCCCAAAATATAGCTTATTTAAGAATGGCAAATCCGACCATCCATCAGATTTAGCATATAATTTATCCTGACATGGAAGGTGCAATTAGCACTTCCAGTTCAGGCCTATATACCAGGTTTATTTGGTGGGTACTGACCTGGTGTAATCCCAGTTACCTTTTGGGATGATTTTGGTCTCAGTTATGCTGGGCTCCTGCTTGGGTCCCTCTTTGGTGCACTGTGGGTTCAAGTAGGCTGGCTGGGTCATTGGATCACTGCTCTGGTCACCAGTGCTGGGTGCTGTGAGCTCCCTTCTCCTGGTCTCTGGTGCTTGCTGGCACTTGCACTGGTGGTGGGGGAGGGGAGGCTGTTGATGGTGGCTCTAGTTCTCTCGCTGGTCCACGTGATCCTCTACCTCGTGATCTGCTCCTCCGTTCTTCTCTGTGGTTCTCCCTTCATGTTTCTTGAGTTTGTGAGGAGCTCCGGTGTGAGTGGAAAATTCTCTCACCTGGCTTTTCCTGCGGCTCAAACTGAGCCTGACGGCTGTGGCCCGGCGGACCTGGGCCGCCGCTGCTGGAGCCACTTCTGCTGGCCTGTGTGGGCTCTGGATGCTCTGGATCTCTCCTACTTCTCTGCTGCCATTTTAATTTCTTATACACCTCACTTTTTAGTAGAAGATTGTATTTTGCTGGGTTTTTTTTTTTTTTTTTTTTGGCTTTTTCTCCCCTAGGCTACTTTTGTGTGGTTCCTATGCTGCCATCTTAACCAAAGTCCCCTTGTGTGTGTGTGTTTTTGTTGTTGTTGTTGTTGTTGTTTGCTTGTTTGTTTTGAGGTAGAGTTTCACTCTAGCCCAGGCTGACCTGGTACTCACTATGTAGTCTCAGGGTGACCTCGAACTCACAGTGATCTCCTACCTCAGCCTCCTGAGTTCTGGGATTAGAGGCATGTGCCGCCATGCCCAGATCTTGTTTTGGTTTCTTGAGGTAGGGGCTTGCTGTAGCTCAGGCTGACCTGGAATTCACTATGTAGTCTCAGGGTGACCTCGAACTCACAGTGATCCTTCTACCTCAGCCTCCAGAGTTCTGGGATTAAAGGCATGTGCCACCATGCCCGGATCTTGTTTTGGTTTCTTGAGGTAGGGGCTCACTGTAGCCCAGGCTGACCTGCAATTCACTATGTAGTCTCAGGGTGGCCTCGAACTCACGACCATCCTCCTACCTCTGCCTCTGCTGGGATGAAAAGCTTGTGCCACCACACCCAGCTGTATCTTTCCAGGCTCACTAGCACTGTCCCCCCACCCTTGTTTATTTGCTTTTGTTTTTGCCTTTTAAATATTTATTTATTTAAGAGACAGAGAGAGAGAGAGAATGGGCACACCAGGGCCTCCTGCCACTGGAAATGAGCTCCAGACGCACACACCGCTTTGTGCATCTGGCTTTAAGTGGGTCCTGGGGAACTGAAACCAGGCAGCCAGGCTTTGCAAGCAAGCACCTCTAATCGCTGAGCCGTCTCTCCAGCCCTGTTTTTACTCTTCATTTTATTTTTCAATATGTGTATAGCTGAGTCTTGCGTTTTTGACTTGTGTTTCCTTCATGAAGAACAATGCTGTATTAGTCAGCTTCTGGTTCGCTGAGATGAACTTTCAGACCAGACACAGTTATGGAGGAAGGGATATTTATTGAAGCTTACAGATCCAGGGGAAGTTCCATAATGGTAGAAGAAATTGACCTGCCTTCACAGGACCAAGCAGAGAGAGAGAAGCACAAGCCAAAAGCCACACAGCACAGCACACTTCAGGAACTCCAGCTAGGCACACTTTGCATATCTTTAGATTGAAATCTCAAACCCACCACCACACCTTAAAATCCACACAATGGCATTGCCTCCAGCCAGATGGCTAGAGATGCAAACTACAAACAAATAACTGAATATATTGGGGGCCATCTATTCTATTCAAACCACCACAAATGCTAAGCATTTTTTGGGAGGAGCTCCTTCACAGCTGTTGTTTTTCCTTTGGTGAAAAATCTGGTCATCTTTCACCCATGTTTGTAGGGACTTGTTTGCTTACACTGAGTCAGTTAGAAGAGTTCTTTATTTGTTCTGGAAATCCCTTACCAAATGTAATCTATAGCATTTTCTGCTCATCCTTTTAGGAACAGAAATTCTTTTCTTAAAATGTTCTGTATTTATTTATTTGTAAGGGAGACAGAGAGAATGGGTACGCCAGGGCCTCTTGCTGCTGCTAATGAACTCCAGACGCATGTGCTACTTTGTGCATCTGTCTTTATGTGGGCTAATGGGGAATTGAACCAAAGTTGTTAGGCTTTGCAGGCAAGTGCCTCAACTGCTGAGATATTTTTGTTTCCAAGTCCCAAGAACAGAAATTCTTTTTATTTTTTTAATTTTTTTGGTCTTGCTCTAGTCCAGGCTAACCTGGAAATTACTATGTAGTCTCAGGGTGGCCTTGAATTTATGGCAATCCTCCTACCTCTGCCTTCTGAGTGCTGGTATTAAAGGCATGCACCACCATGCCCAGCTAGAAATTCTTTTGTTCTTGGTCTTGTTTTCCAAGGTAGGGTCTCACTCTAGCCCAGGTTGACCTGGAATTTACTATGTAGTCTCAGGTTGGCCTCAAACTCATGGTGATCTGGCTACTTCTGCCTCCCAGGTGTGCGCCACCATGCCCGCCTTTGTAATTCTTTTTTGTATTTTATTTTTAGAGATAGAGAGGGAGAGAAAGAGAGAGAGAGGAAAAATTGGCACGCCAGGGCCTTAGTCATTGCAATCGAACTCCAGACACTTGCACCACCTAGGGGTCATGTGCGACCTTGCGCTTGCCTCACCTTTGTGCATCTGGTTTATGTGGGATCTGCAGAGTCAAACATGGGAACCTGGGTCCTTAGGCTTAGCAGGCAAGTGCCTTAACCACTAAGCAATCTCTGGAGCCCCTCCCTCTCTTCCTCCCTCTGTAAAGAACGTTCTGGGAGTATCTCAGCAGGCTGAGCTGTGGTCGCTACAGGCCTTGTTCCTTTGAGGTTTTTGCATAGTGGTTTTCAGAGCCCATATCAGAAGCCTAAGAGAAAGTGATGAGCAAATCTGGTGATAAAATCAAGGATGCAAGCCAGGTGTGGTGGCGTACACCTTTAATCCCAGCACTCTGGCAGCAGAGGTAGGAGGATCAGTGTGAGTTCAAGGTGAGCCTGGGTCTACTAAGCGAGAGTGAGACCCTACCTTGAATGAAAAAAAAAAAAACAAACAAAAAAACAAGACAAAAGTCACATCTGCCCATGACACGTTTGTGGGTTAAAGGATTTATTAAACCCACACACTTCATATCCATTCTTCAAAAGTGAAAGGTGTGTTCATGACTCCTGCTGAGTCTCAAGATGTAAAATAAAATGGGGGTTGTTCTGTGAAAATAAGTGAATAAAAATAGATTCACTTTGACTGTTTCCAAAGGTGTACATATTTCTAGACTTCCAATCCAAAAATCTGGCTGTGGAAGGTGGTTGAAACAGTGATCAGCATGGCATACTTTTCAGGGCAAGGCAAGGGAGTGTTTGATGAGTATCTTATTTCATGAAGCAAACATATCCAGAGCCACTTCAGAAATATTTTATGACCCGCAAGGATCCTGGGGGCTTAGGCTGACCTCCATTTTACATAGTGTTTCATATGAGTTAAGGGCCAATAAAAAAACGTATAATGTATCTGGATAAAAATAGAAAAAAATCAATAATGAACCAGCTTAGAGAAAGAAAATCTGAATCAAAAAATTAAAAGCAACTATGCTTATGATATCATTTGGGGAGAAAAATCAGAAGTCTAAATAAGTTTTCATGGTGCCCAAGTTTCAGAAATCTCTCTCAACTTTGGGTTAGACAGGGCTCAGTAGACACAGTTAAGCTTTTAAAAGGAAACTAACTTCCAAACACTCTTTCCATTCCCATGTGTGGACAAGATCTGCCTTGGAACCTGCGAGAAACAAAGAAACCAAGACAGTGCTCCGCCAGCTGTCCTGGGAGCACTGGTTTCTGGTTCTGACAAGCACCGTCTGTTTTCACTGGCTTTGACTCACTTTAGGAGCTTAGAAAGAAAGAGTGAAGGCCAGAGAGATGGGAAGATCAGTTACAGCAAATGAGTTCACCCATAGGATCAGGAGCAATGGGCTTGTCCCCCGTTCTCCAGGACACTAAGCAATCTCTGGAGCCTGCAGAAGAGGCACAACAGGTGACAATCCACATTTCTTCTGAAAGTCCAGAATAAAGAAACCTTCTGACAGGAAATGAATCAAGTGGTTGGTACAGGACTCTGTGATGATGGGACTTTCAACGTTTTCTAGGGTGAAGACACGGACCAGCGCTCCCGTTTTTCTCAGCCTGCAGTTTGGCCCTCACATCCGCTGTGTTGGTCTATTGTGGGTTATCCACGTGCAACTTTCTTTTCCCTTCTGGCAAAATCATAAGCTCTCTGGGAGCAAGAAGCCCCACAGTTCAGCATAGGACAGTATTGTTCACAACAGGAACGCAATTAATAGTTACAGATGAAAATTCCTGGATACCAATACCAGGGGCAAATATGACTTTAAGAGGATTTTGTTTTTCGAGGTAGGGTCTTGCTCTAGCCCAGGCTGACCTGGAATCCAGTATGTAGTCTCAGGGTGGCCTCGAACTCATGGTGATCCTCCTACCTCTGCCTCCTGAGTGCTGGGATTAAAGGCATGTGCCACCATGCCGACTTTGAGAGGATTTTTTTTTTTTTTTTTTTGGCTTTTCGAAGTAGGGTCTCACTCTAGCCCAGTCTGACCTGGAATTCACTATGGAGTCTCAGGGTAGCCTCGAACTCACGGCGATCCTCCTACCTCTGCCTCCGGAGTGCTTGGATTAAAGGCATGCGCCACCACGCCTGGCTGAGAGGACTTTTAAGAATCTGACAAATATTATTGTTGGGGAACTGTTGAAACAATACAAATAATTTGGACCCTTTTCATAATGAAGAGTTAGTTTGATACAATGTCTTTTTTTTTTTTTTGAGGTAGGGTCTCACTCTAGCTCAGGCTGACTTGGAATTCACTATGTAGTCTCAGGGGACCTCGAACTCACAGCAATCGTCCTACGTCTGCCTCCCGTGTGCTGGGCTTAAAGGCTTGTGCCACCATGCCTGGCACTGATACAATGTCTTGCTATGTAGCCCAGGCTGGCCGTTGAATTTGTGATCTTCCTGCCTCAGCCACTCAATTGCTGGGAGAGCACCACTATGTTCAGCCACAATGAGGTGTGTTTTGTGTGTGTGTGTGTGTGTGTGTGTGTGTGTGTGTGTGTGTGTTTTGAGGTAGGGTCTCACTCTAGTCCAGGCTGACCTGGAATCACTATGTAGTCTCAGGGTGGCCTCGAACTCATGGTGATCCTCCTACCTCTGCCTCCTGAGTGCTGGGATTAAAGGCGTGCACCACCACGCCTGGCTGAACACAATGAGTTTTTTTTTTTTTTTTGAGGTAGGGTCTCATTCTAGCCCAGGCTGACCTGGAAGTCACTATGGAGTCTCAGGGTGGCCTCGAACTCACGGCGATCCTCCTACCTCTGCCTCCCGAGTGCTGGGATTAAAGGCGTGCGCCACCACGCCCGGCGACACAATGAGTTTTTATATATGTATGTATGTATGTATGTATGTGTATATATATATATGAGAGAGAGAGACAGAGACAGAGACAGAGAGAGAGACAGAGAGACAGAGACAGAGAGATTGAGAGAGCATTGTACATTTCCAGTGCATTTTTTATAATACCACCTCTATAACTTTCAGTTTCATTCACAGACCTAGAAATCTAAGCAAAAATTTGAGCTCAACTGTCTCCATTCATCTATTTTAAGAAAGATTTATATTTATATGCAAACCGAGTCAAAAACAGAAGAGATGAGAGAAAGAGAGAGAATGGGTGTGCCAGGGCCTCTAGCTGCTGCAAACAAACTGCAGATGCATGTGCCTATATCTGGCTTTACATGGGTATTAGGGAATCAAACCCAGGCCATTAAACTTTGCAGGCAAGCACTTTAACCACTGACCCATCCTTCCAGCCATCTATTCATCTTTAAAGTCATCAAAGAAATCAATTAAACCCAATATATCCAATCACAAAACTCAAGTAGAATGCCACATCTCCCAGCCTCCACCTCAGTCACATCACTCAAGGCCCTTCCAATATGGGACAGTTTTCCTACTTCTCTTTCTATGACCCTTAGCCCCCTGCCTTGTACCCAGTGTTACAGATTGTCCCCATGGCTCTATTACCTCAGGTACCGCCAGTTTCTCCCGGCATTAAGTAAAAATCTTGAGCCCAAGGGGGAATAAAAAACTCAATAAGAAAGCACAACTCTGATTTTAAAAAGTAGAAAAGTTATTTGAACTCTCATTTTACCAAAAAAAAAAAAAAAAAAAAAAAAAAAAAAAACAATAACAGCAACATATAAACCACAGACAAGTGTATATAAACCACAGACACAGATGCATTTGCTTTAAGAGGCCTGGCTGGGGTGTGGTGGCACATGCCTTTAATCCCAGCACTCAGGAGGCAGAGATAGGAGGATCACTGTGAGTTCAAGGCCACCCTGAGACTACATAGTGAATTCCAGGTCAGCCTGAGCTAGCGACCCTACCTTGAAACCCCCCCCCCAAAAAAAAAAAATCCTGCTGGGTATGGTGGTGCACACCTTTTAATCCCAGCGCTTGGGAGGCTAAGGTAGGAGGATTGCTATGAATTCAAGGTCAGCCCTGAGACTACATAGCGAATTCCAGGTCAGCCTGGGCTAGAGTGAGACCCTGCCTTGAAGACAAACAAACAAACAAACAAACATCTTGGGCTGAAGAGATGGCTTACTTGTTACAGCACTTGCCTGTGAAGCCTAAGGACCCAGGTTCAATTCCTCAGAACCCACACAAGCCTGATGCACAGAGTGGTGCATGCATCTGGAATTTGTTTGCACTGACTAGAGCCCCTGACATACCTGTTCTCTTTTCTCTCTTTCAAGTAAATAAACAAATAAAAGATTTTAAGTTAAAAAATAATCTTACCAGCGCTCACCAGTATTCACCTCTCAGTACTTCCGCTTTGCTGACGTGACATCACGGCGCCAGCTGCTGTCTGCTCTTGCCGTGATTGCTCTGGCACGACAGACATTCCCTAGAAACTGTAAGCCAAAAATAAACCCTTTCTTCCTGACGCTGCTTCAGGTCAGATGTTTGGTCCCAGCAACGGCACGATAACTGGTACAGTGTGTGTGGGCATGCACGTGCCACAGCATGTGTACGGAGGTTGGAGAACAACCTTGGGGTGCTGGTCCTCTCCTTCCACCTTGTCTGAAATATAGAGTCTGTCGTGTTTTGCCCTTGGAAAACGCCAGGTTCTCCTGGCTCTGCCTCCCATTGCTGCACACGTGTTGGTATTGCCCATGTGTGCACCACTGCGCATCTGGCTTCATGTGGGTTCTGCGCATCCCGTTGGCAGGCTTGCAGAGCAAGCGGCTTTCTATGTCCCCAGTTCCTAGGAACCTTTATTTAAAAAAATTTTTTTTGTTAATAACTTTCATACGTATACATAATATATTTTGATTATAATCCCCTTCCATTTCTTTCTTTTGTCTCCCATCCCTAATACCCCTTTCACTAAATCCCCTCCTGTTTCCAACTAGTCATTCTTCTATATTTATTTATTTATTTATTTTTGACAGAGAAAGAGGGAGAGACAGAGAGAGAGAATGGGCGCACCAGGGCCTCCAGCCACTGCAGGAGAACTCCAGATGCGTGCGCCCCCTTGTGCATCTGGCTAACGTGGGACCTGGGGAATCAAACCTGGGTCCTTTGGCTTTGCAGGCAATTGCCTTAACCGCTAAGCCATCCCCCCAGCCCTCATTCTTCTATATTTAAAAAATATTTTATGTATTTGTGAGGACATGGGGGAGGGGGGAGGCACTCCAAATAAACTCCAGATGCATGTGCCACTTTGTGCTTCTGGCCTTCTATGGGTGTAGTGGGGAATCAAACCTAGCCTAGCAGGCATTGCAGGCAAGTGCTTTTAACCACTGAGCTGTCTCCTCAGCCTCTCACTCTTCTATCTGGATCTTTTGTTGTTGTTGATTTGGCCTTCCCTCCATCATCCATGACACCATGTTGATGGGCCCAATATTGTACAGGTAACGACAGCTGCCGTGAGATCCTAAATGCAGTGGCCTCTTCGTGTCTAGAAGGCAGGGTTCCAAAGCACCCTTCCCCGTCCTTTTAGCTCCTATGTTCTTCTTACCACCTCTTCCACAATGTTTCCTGAGTCTTGGTGAGTGTGGTGGAGATGTCTCATCTGGTGTTGAACACTTCACTGTGTCTCTGATGAGTCTTGAACCTCCCACATAGTCACTGCCATCTGCACAAAGAAGCTTTTCTGACCAAAAGTGAGAGCAGCATTAATCTATGGGCAGAATCGTAAATACTTAGAGAGCAATTTGATGGGCTCAACATATCCATGTAGCCAAAGAGCAACAGTAGCTCCTGCTCCCCCTCTTCCCCCACAGGGCTTATGATCTTGCAAGCCATAGGCTTTTTACTAGGTCTCATTAACGGTTATAAATTCCCTTCCATGGAGCAAGCCACAACTCCAGTCAGAGAGCAGTTGGTTACCCCACAAGAGTCATGCCACTGTTGCACTGGTAAGCACACCTTGCCTGGCTGGTCAGTGATTTGGCTCACAGCTTCCACTGCTGTTTAAAGCTGTTGATGAGGGCTGGAGAGATGACTTAGTGGTTAAGCACTTGCCTGTGAAGCCTAAGGACCCCAGTTCGAGGCTCGATTCCCCAGGACCCACGTTAGCCAGATGCACAAGGGGGCACATGCATCTGGAGTTTGTTTGCAGTGGCTGGAGGCCCTGGCACACCCATTCTCTCTCTCTCTCTCTCCCTCTTTCTCTCTCTGTATGTCACTCTCAAATAAATAAACTGTTGATGACTTTTTCTCTCTCAGAGCCTATAGAGCACTTTTTCTTTGGTTTTCCAAGGTAGGGTCTTGCTGTAGCTCAGGCTGACCTGGAATTCACTATTGTAGTCTCAGGGTGGATTTGAACTCATAGCAATCCTTCTACCTCTGCCTCCCAAGTGCTGGGATTAAAGGTGTGCGCCACCACGCCCGGTTGTATAGCCCGTTCTGGTGTTATGACAGCTAGGCCAGAGGGAGCAGACTTCCAGCTCAGTTCCAGCTTGATTTTTCCAGTGTCCACAACCAGTGCATGTGGTGTCTTCAGCAACCTAGTCTTGGTGGACAACCAAGAGCCTTGGCAATAGCACCTGTATTGTTTTGGGGGCCTCATGGGTGTCTCCCTGACCAACAACTCATGGGAAGGTATCCCACCCTTGGCACTGGGATTTTCCTGCAACCACCCATGAATTCTGGACCCACCAGGGTACTTCTGCCTAAACTCTCTTTGTGTGCCTGACCCAATCTAGTCCCTATCAAGGATGTGCCCCAGGATCTTCTTGAAGCAGATCAAATACCCATTAACTGGTATCCAACTTTAGAATCGAACCTGGATCCTTGGGCTTCACAGGCAAGCACCGTAACCGCCAAGCCATCTCTCCAGGCCCTCCTTACAACTCTCAAAGTAGTACCACCACGAGCTACGTGGTGGGCTGGGGGAAGAGAGCTCCTAGAAGCTTCAAACCACACTCCGGAGCTCACGTCCCCACATCCTCCCTCTAGCCATCAGCTAAATATTGTTCAAGACTCTAGAAAAGTCCACTCCTCTGTGGAAAGAAAGAAAGGGAGTGAATAAAGTAGAAAGGGAGTGGATCAAAAGGGGGAGCAGAAGGAAAAGCAGGAAGACCAGAAGACGGACGCAAGTGGGAGTTAATAAGCAGCGCATGGGTGATCTATGGAGACAGGGGTCCGGTGCTTGAAAGACACAGGAAATGAACAAGGAGAGCGAAGAAGAAAGGAGCAAAGGTTTGGGGGAGATCACCTGAGCTTACGTCAGCAAGCACACACACGCACACACACACACTTCCCAGGATCACTCACCTCTCTGCCCTGGCTCATTTCACTGTGTGTTTATTTAGTTTAAGGTCTGCTTTAAAGGGCTCTGAGAGCGAGAAAGAAGAGGAGGGGGAAGGGGGAAAACAATTCTTTGTAAGAGTCTACTGATTAGAAAGAAGCCAAGAGAAACAGGTTGGAGGATGTCCCCAATGCCCCAGGCTTTTCCTACCATGGTTGACTTTGTGTTGAATGAGAAACTTTTTAAAAAATATTTTTATTTATTTATTTGAGAGAGAGAAGGAGACAGAGAGAGAAAGAATAGATGTGCCAGGGCTTCTAGCCTCTACAAACGTACTCCAGACACATGCGCCACCTTGTGTATCTGGCTTACATGGTGTTGCAGTTAGGTTCGCAATGCTGGCAGAAACCACTGACCAAGAGCAGCTTTTTTTTTTTGGGGGGGGGGGTAAGGGTTTATTATGGCTGACAGACTCAAGGGGAAGCTCCATGATGGTAGGGGAAAATGATGGCATTAGCAAAGGATGGACATCATCCCCTGGCCAACATCAGGTGGACAATAGCAACAGGAGAATGTGCCAAACACTGGCAAGGGGACACTGGCTATAACACCCATAAGCCTGTGTCCCAACAATACACTGCCTCTAAGAGGTGTTAATTCCCAAACCTCCATCAGCTGGGAACCTAGCATTCAGAACACCTAAGTTTATGGGTGACACCTGAATCAAACCACCACACGTGGGTCCTGGGGAATCAAACCTGGGTCCTTGGGCTTTGTAGGCAAGTGCCTTAACCGCTAAGCCATCTCTCCAGCCTGAGGAAAAAGAACTTTAAGATAGTATCTACAGGGACCTCAAAGAGTAAGTCAGTGTGACAGGGGGACAATGTCTTTGGTGGCAGAAATCATAATGCCTTACCTGGGCTCCGTCTCTGGTGCTAAGCCAGTGTCTGCACTGAAAGAGACTTGGACAGACAGCGATCAAGACAGAGAGACAGAGACATGGAACCTCAGTGGACAGTAGAGTAGAGACCAAAGGACCTACCAGACCCTCGTCTTTCTTGTGCCTTGCAACAGGGCTGAAGGGAACCAATGAGACAGTGAACGAAAATGCTTTCTACAAATGCTGGGGGATGCTAACTCCCTCAAAAGCTTGACCTGACCGAGGGCCTGCCTCAGTGACTGATAGTGCCAGGAGACATGCCTTCCTTAGCACACTTCACCAGACCCTGAGGAATGATGGACGCAGTCTTCAGGGGCAAAGACACCATCACAAACATCAGAGTGATTGAACATTGTGTTCTGGCCAAAGAGCCTCCTTCTGGCTCCCTCCTGTAATGGAATGCCTGCCCCATTCAACATGATGTGTCTGTTATGGAGTCTCTAATTAAAGACTTGCAAGAAAGATTTTTTTTTAAAAGGCACCCTATGTCACCTTAGGAAGCACTCACATTACTTAGGGTTGACAGGAAGAGGCCCTGGGGAATGGAATGTCTGTCTTCTTAGACTTGGCCTCCAAGACTGTTCTGCTCAGAAGGACCAAGATGCAGGGTGTTCTGAGGGTCTAAGTGTCCCTGTCAGTCAACTTTTGGGGTATGTGGAGGTCGCAAAAGAAGCTAAGAGATGGGTAAGGCCCATCGATTGTCTAGTCCCTATGAAAAGAGCAGGCATGGCAGTCCTGGGAAGTTGACTGAAGACACTGGTTGTGGGAAAGAGAAGGCGAAAGGAGGCCAAGTGGAGCTGAGGAGAAGACCTAGGAGGGGTCCTCGTGGCCATGTTTGACTGTGTCCTGAAGGACAGCAAGGCTGTCATGTGGAGACTGACGAGAACAGGGCTGGGGCAAGGAGGTGGGCTGGGATAGGGAGACAAAGAGGAAAGGTGGATGGGAGAGTCCCAAGGAGAGATGCCAAAATCAGTGATGGAATAAGGAATGGTTGTGTTTGGGGCACTGGAGAGATGACTCAGCCACTAAAGGCACTTGCTTGCAAAGTCCTCTGGCCCAGGTTCTGTTCCCCAGTCGCCACGTAAAGCCGGATGCATAAAGTGGTGCATGAGTCTGGAGTTCACATGCAGAGCGCAAGAGGCCCTGGCACCACACCCATTCTCTCTCTCTCTCTCTCTCCCCCTTGCAAATAAATAAAAATATCTTTTAAAAAAGAAATGGTGGGCCAGAGAGATTGCTCAGTGGTTAAGGTGCTTGCCTGCAAAGACTAATGGCCGGAGTTTGATTACCCAGTACCCGTGTAAAGCCAGATGCACAGTGGCACATGCATCTGGAGTTCGTGTGCAACAACTGGAGGCCCTGGCGCACCCATTCTCTCCCCCATCTCTTTCTCTCTTCTCTCTCTCTCTGCTTGCAAATAAACAAATAATATGTTTAAAAAGAAATGGGAGGCTGGAGAGATGGCCTAGTTAAGGCACTTGCCTGCAAAGCCAAAGACCCAGGTTCGATTTCCCAGGACCCACATAAGCCAGATGCACAAGGGGGCACATATGTCTGGAGTTCGTTTGCAGTGGCTGGAGACCCTGGTGTGCCCATTCTCTCTCTCCCCCGCCCCCTGCCTGTTTGTCTTTCTCTGTCTCTCTCAAATAAATAAATTAATAAACTTCAAAAAAATAAAAACAAAATGGGTTTTTGATACATCTTAAAGACCTCTCAAAGTCCCTCTCCCCCGTCTGGACCGCTATGGATACTGAATAAAAAATGTTGATAAAAGGAGAGGACTTTTTCTTCTTTCCTGTAATGCAAATTATATTTTGGGGCATGACTTGTGTTAAATTAGGCCTGCCGGAGGAATAGGGAATCCTAGACCCATGAAAGCTCCGCATGTTAGGGCGCGTGGGCTCTCAGGGACCCACAAACCTTCTGCAAAGCTGAGGAGGGGTGTGGTGGCATATGCCTATAATCCCAGCACTCTGGAGGGTAAGACTGATGGGTTTTGAGTTCAGAATCTCAGAGTAGTATGGACTGCATAGCAAGACAGACGAGAGAGAGAGAGAGAGAGGAAGAGGAGGAGGAGGTTTCTTGAGAATCACCTGCAAAGGTTAGAATGTTCCTCTGCGTTCTTGTAACAATATACATTGTTGGGTTTTCTCAAAATTATTATTTTTTATGCCATAATTTTTCTTCTCATTTAGTCCCTGATCAAGGTTGCCAATTATGATGCAGGATTTGGGGGTTCAGGAGAGACTTCCCAAATTTGTGAACCCCAAGTTTGGGTCCTTATCGTAATTGTAACAAAGAATTGGTTAAAAAAATTGGACCTAAGAGGATAAATTATGAATTACTGAGTTTATTTAGGGATAAATCATAAATTGTGGAATTTACGTTTTCTAACATTTATTGATTTGCAAGCAGAGAGGCAGAGAGGGTCTAGGAGCTTATGTAGGGGGATCCAGAAGAAACGCGCACTTGTGGGGAGGGCACAGCGTGCGCCCTGGGCCTCCCCCTGGAGGCAGGTTGATTAAGTGGTGGTGGCTGAAGGAAGAATAGCAGAGGTTCAGCACCAAAGCGGAGACCAGGAGACGCAGGTGGGAAGAGTTACACCCGCGGTTAGCCCGAAGGTAGAGAAATGACACAGGTAGCAAGCCCAGAGTTCAGAGAAAATATCCACGTGGTATATCTAGGAGGTAAAGGACATACCCTCGTGGTAGACTCCGAGATCAGAGAAAAATCATGCATGTAATGAAAGTGAGAAGTTACTCCAAAGCATGACACAGACGGAGGACAAAGCAGGGACGTGCCCAGACTGAGGGGGAGAGAGGAGGACTTAATTGTCCACACAGAAGAGACCACAGGACAGAGAACTCAAAGTTACTTTTCAAATATGTTTTCATAGGGCAATAAGCATTTTACTAAATTATTGGTATCCTACTTGATACTATAGTGGGTCTCTGGCTTGACTGACTAAAGACATTGATGATTCTTTGAAGTCCTGATAATCAACTATTAAGAGCAACCTGAGTTGGAGAGATGGCTCAGTGGCTAAGGTGCTTGCCTGTAAAACATAATGACCCAGGTGCAATTCCCTAGTACCCACAGAGAGCCAGATGCACAGCGTGGCACATGCGTCTGCAGTATGCTTGTAGTGGCTGGAGGCTCTGGTGCACCAATTCATTCTCTCTCTCTCCTCACTTGAAAATAAACTAATAAACCTGGAGTGGTGGCGCATGTCTTTAATCCCAGCACCTGAGAGGCAGAGGTAGGAGGATTGCCATGAGTTTGAGGCCACCCTGAGACTACATAGTGAATTCCAGGTCAGCCTCAGCTAGAGTGAGACCCTACCTTGAAAAACCAAAAATAAATAAATAAAATATTTTTTAAAAAGAACATCCCAGTTTTATTTCCCCCATCCTGAATCTACTTTGATATCATTTTTATTCAAAGCCAAGTGACATTGCTGTGACCCCAGCACTGGGCAGGAGTGGATTAACCACAAAAGTGTCTCCAAACCGTAAAATGTTGCATGTTCACTGCAAATGTTAGAGAATTTAGAGAAGAAAAGAAAGAAAAGGATATAGCTCTTAATGTGTTTTTTTTTTTTTTTTTTACAATTGATCACTTTGAATAAGTGTAGTTTCTCTCTGTGTCACTCTCTCTCTCTCTCTTTCCCTCCCTCCCTGTCTTTCTCCCTGTAACTAAAATGGGATCACAACAAGGCCTACTTTTTCCTCTTAAAACCACATATTGAACATGTTCCAAGGTTATTAAAATTCTTCTATTAATGCTGTGCCCAGAAGCCATAGATTGTTATTAGAAAAATATTGGTGCCAGGGTGGGATACTTTCCACTGAATTGTTGGCCAGGAAGGCTCCTGGTGACCCCAAAACAATACAGCTTATTGCTAAGGCCCTTGGTTGCCCACCAAAAGTAGATGGTAGGACCCTATTGCTGAAGATCCCACACGCTGGAGCTGCAGGTCACGGAGAAATCAAGCTGGCGCTGAGCTGGAAAGCCGCCTCCTTTGTTCACTGGCTGTCAGTATGCTGGAAAGACCTACGCGGGCTATTGGGAAAGAAAAGTCATCAACTGTGTTAGTCAGCAGTGGGCCCTGCAAGCCCTTCAGCTAGCCAGCCAGGCCAAATGTGCCAGCTGGTGCCATGGTAGCATGCTTGTCAAAGGGGAAACCAGTAGCTCTCTGATTGAACCTGAGGCCCGCTCCATGGGAGGGAATTCATGTCTGCTACTCCCTATGGGTGGGGAGGTCATAAGTCTTAGTGGGGAAGCTATTACTGTTGTCCGGCTAAATGAATATATTATGTCCACCAAACTGCCTTCTAAATACCTGTGCTTATGTCCATATACTAATGCTACTCTCACTTTGGGTTAGAGAAGCTTCTATTGTCAGATGGCAGTGATCACTGGGGCTGACTCAAAACTGACCATCGTACTGAGAAGAAGTGACAGTGGAGGGTTCAGCACTAAGTGAGGCCTCTCTATCACACCCTCCAAAAGCTCGGGGACCATTGTGGAAGAGGTGGCAGAAAGAATGTAAGAGCCAAAGGAAGGGGAGGACTGATTACAATATGCTTTTCAGACACAAAGTGGCCTTGGTATTCATGACCTCATGAATATCACTACCTACACAAGACCTGCGTAATAAGAGGGAAAAAAATGATGACATCAAATAGAAAAGAGACAAGTTAGAAAAAATGGATTTAACAAAGGGGGCATTTAGGAGGGGAGAAAAGGGAGTTGATGGTGGGAGAGGATTATGATCATGGTATATTGTCTATATTTATGGAAGTTGTCAACAAAAAGTTTAAAAATTCTTCTATTTACTTTTTAACATTTAGAAAAAATACTTTAAGCAGTACCCTACCACAGAGTATGTAAATTATTTCTAACTTGGAGTCATTACAATAAATTCTACAATGAACATCCATCCCTTTCCCTATAGCTCCAAGAATTACTCTCATTATTTTATAAGCTTAAATACTTTCAAGTCAAATTTTCAGTCAAAGGGTATATTAAAAATGTGAAACATCAAGACCATCATAAGAGGAGGGAAAGATCATGACATCAAAATGGCAGAGAGACTGATTGAGATGGGGAGGGGATATGATGGACAATGGAATTTCAAAGGGGGAAAGGGGGGGAGGGAGGGTATTACCAGGGGATATTTTTTATAATCATGGAAAATGTTTAAAAATTTTGAGAAAAAATAAAATAAATAAAAAAATTAAAAATAATGTGAAACATAGGCTAGAGAGATGGCTTAGCACTTAAGGCACTTGTCTGCAAAGCCAAAGAACCCAGGTTCGATTCCCTAGGATCCACATAAGCCAAATACACAAGGTGGCACATGCATCTGGAGTTCGTTTGCAGCGGCTGGGGGCCCTGACACACCCATTCTCTTTCACTCTATCTGCCTCTTTCCCTCTCTGTCTCCCTCAAATAAGTCAATAAATAAAGTGGAACAGCCAGGCGTGGAGGCTCACAACTGTAATCCCAGCACTTTGGAAACTGAGGCAGGAGGATTGCCAAAAACCGGGGACCAGCCTGGGCTACACAGCAAGGGTCTGTCTCAAGCAGACAAAACAAAAGTGAAACAAATGCTTTCATTTTCTTCCACAGGGCATAACATTTTTAGGATTTCTTATTTCTTCAAGGTAGGATCTCACTCTAATCCAGGCTGACCTGGAATTCAGTCTCAGGCTGGCCTCAAATTTACAGCGATCCTCCTACCTCTGCCTCCCAAGTGCTGGGATTATTTTCTTCCACAAGGCATAACATTTTTAAGATTTCTTTTTTCTTCAAGATAGGATCTCACTCAGGCTGGCCTCAAACTTACAGTGATCCTCCTACCTCTGCCTCCCAAGTGCTGGGATTAAAGGCGTGCGCCACCACGGCCGGCTAACAGGCATCCTCTTTCCATCCAGGTTCTGTGAGAGGCCCTTCCTTAGTTTATCTAAGTCTTCTCACGTTTAGTTCTATGCCACAGATTCCATGTGGAGAACCTGTGTCGTCTTCCTTCTGCTGATGACGTGATTTTACGTCTCGACCTCACGGTTGTCACGCCAACACATGGTCGCTGCACGCGAATCACCTGGTTCACATTTTCCCTTCTGCCAAAAGTGCCGGGCACATGGCCCCTGCCTGGGTCCCGCTACCCTCGGTCTTAGGCCTGGGTGCTCGCTCCTTACCCATCCTCTTGACCACTTCCTGGGGGATGCGTGTGCTTTGAATCACATGGCCGCAAGCGCTACCTCTCACCTGTCAGATCCTGTCTTTTTTTTAATAACTTTTTGTTGTTTTTTAATTTTTTTTAGTGTGTGTGTGTGTGTGTGTGTGTGTGTGTGTGTGTGTGTGTGTGTGTGTGTGTGTGTGTGTGTGTGTGTGTGTGTGTGTGTGTGTGTGTGTGTGTGTGTGTGTGTGTGTGTGTGTGTGTGTGTGTGTGTGTGTGTGTGTGTGTGTGTGTGTGTGTGTGTGTGTGTGTGTGTGTGTGTGTGTGTGTGTGTGTGTGTGTGTGTGTGTGTGTGTGTGTGTGTGTGTGTGTGTGTGTGTGTGTGTGTGTGTGTGTGTGTGTGTGTGTGTGTGTGTGTGTGTGTGTGTGTGTGTGTGTGTGTGTGTGTGTGTGTGTGTGTGTGTGTGTGTGTGTGTGTGTGTGTGTGTGTGTGTGTGTGTGTGTGTGTGTGTGTGTGTGTGTGTGTGTGTGTGTGTGTGTGTGTGTGTGTGTGTGTGTGTGTGTGTGTGTGTGTGTGTGTGTGTGTGTGTGTGTGTGTGTGTGTGTGTGTGTGTGTGTGTGTGTGTGTGTGTGTGTGTGTGTGTGTGTGTGTGTGTGTGTGTGTGTGTGTGTGTGTGTGTGTGTGTGTGTGTGTGTGTGTGTGTGTGTGTGTGTGTGTGTGTGTGTGTGTGTGTGTGTGTGTGTGTGTGTGTGTGTGTGTGTGTGTGTGTGTGTGTGTGTGTGTGTGTGTGTGTGTGTGTGTGTGTGTGTGTGTGTGTGTGTGTGTGTGTGTGTGTGTGTGTGTGTGTGTGTGTGTGTGTGTGTGTGTGTGTGTGTGTGTGTGTGTGTGTGTGTGTGTGTGTGTGTGTGTGTGTGTGTGTGTGTGTGTGTGTGTGTGTGTGTGTGTGTGTGTGTGTGTGTGTGTGTGTGTGTGTGTGTGTGTGTGTGTGTGTGTGTGTGTGTGTGTGTGTGTGTGTGTGTGTGTGTGTGTGTCTTCTCTATGCTTTCTCTGCTTACAAATAAACTAAATACAAAATACTTTTTTAAAAAAGGTCTGGGGCTGGAGAGATGACTTAATGGTTAAGGCTCTTGTTCGCAAAGCCAAAGAAGGGACACAGGTTCGACCCATGTAAGCCAGATGCACAAGGTGGTGCATACGTCTGGAGTTTGCAGTGGCTGGAGGCCCTGGTGCACCCATTCTCTCTCTCTGTCTTTCATAAATAAATAAATAAATAAATAAAATAAAAACAAGTCTGCAAGAAACAAAGCACAAAAGGACTTTATGCATGTGGAAGAAGGAAGGGATCAAGAATGATGTCATAGTCCCCAGCCTTCTCCCTCTCTGTCCCCTGCCCTTCCTTTCCCAAGTGTGGGTCCTTATCTCCCACCCCCCCACACCAAATAAGATTAATTAGTCATTTTTCTCTCTGTCTCTCTTCTATCTCTCTCTCTCTCTGCTTGCAAATAAATAGATAAATAAATTTTTTAAAAAGAGAATAATAGGAAAGTAATGCTGCCCTTGCAAATGAAAGTTGCGCAAGGGAGGAGCACCATCTTACTTGTCCCCTCAAGCACCATGAGGCCCGTCGGTCTCAGCAAGGCTGACGTAGCATCCAGCACCCTCGTGGCCTCTGATCGTCCTGGGCCTGTCATCTGCTCACACCTGCCCCACCCCACCTGTTAGACAAGGTGTGCATGTCCTGAGACAGCTGCAGGACCCTCGGTGTCCCTCTCTTCTTGGTCTCACTCCCAGCCCGTTTCTAGAGAGACGGCGGCTTGGGCTCAGCTACGTCTACAGCACCACCCCTGGACCGGCGATGGGGTGTCCTGCCCCCCTTCCAGATCTTCAGCTCCCGGGACTCCGATGAGGCTGGGAATCGAGGGCGTCTTTTCGGTCTTCTGTGCTCCCTGAAGGAGTCCTCCTCTGGGTTCTGGTGCCTTAAAATACAAGTCCCAAGATAAGCTCTAGACCTAGACCTCCCCTCCTCTGCAGCCTCGAACCTCAGGAGTTCTCTCCCAGTCTGTTTCTTTTCTTTTTTTTTTTAAAAAAAAAGTTTATTTATTTATTATTAGAGGGAGAGGGAGAGAATGGGTGCACCAGGGCCTCTAGCCACTGTAAATGAACTCCAGATGCATGTGCCACCATATTCATCTGGTTTACGTGGGTTCTGGGGAGTCAAACCTGAGTCCTTAGGCTTTGCAGGCAAACGCCTTAAACAATAAGCCATCTCTCCAGCCTCCAGTCTGTTTCTTATTAACTTCTCTTCTACAGTAATCTCAAAGCCTACTCATCCTCTTTCTTCTCTGTTCCCTTCATACCTTTCCTTCCTTCCTTCCTCCCTCCCTCCCTCCTTCCTTCCTTCCTTCCTTCCTTCTTTCCTTCCTTCCTTCCTTCCTTCCTTCCTTCCATGTTTGCCTCTCGCTCTTTCTCACAACAGCACAAGGGATTTCTTCCTTGAAAAATAGACCTTTCCAGACAGGAGAGATGGCTCAGAGGGTAGAGCACTTGCTATTCAAGCGTGAGGGCCTGAAGCGGCCTAAGTTCAATCCCAACACCCACCTAAGCATCTGCGCATGTCCACGCATGGTTGTGGGGAGCAGAGAAAGGAGAATTGCTGGGGCTCTCTGGTCAGCCAGTCTCGCTGAAATGCAGCTTCAGGTTCAGTGAGAGATTCTGTCTCAAGGAAACCACACAGAAGAGCAAGAGGAGAGCACCTGCTGTTCTCTGGCCTCTGTGTGCCTGTGCACAGGATGTGTGCATCTGCACACACACATGCACACTACCACGTCACGCATCCCTCCACACCCACACATAAGAAAAAGAAAAGTAGAGGGCTGGAGAGATGGCTTAGTGGTTAAGTCGCTTGCCCGCAAAGCCAAAGGACCTCGGTTCAATTCCCCAGGACCCATGTAAGCCAGATGCACAAGGTGGTGCATGCATCTGGAGATCGTTTGCAGTGGCTGGAGGCCCTTGTGGGCCCATTCTGTCTGTCTCTCTCTCTCTCTCTCAAATAAATAAATAAATAAATAAAAATTTAAAACAAAACAAAAAAAAAGAAAAGTAGACATTTTCCTTGGTTTAATATAATGTGTTTAAAATACTAATGGTGATTAACATAATGATAATGATAAAACTTCCAATAATAATGTTTTATTTAAAAAAAAAATAATTCACTGATTTATTATTTGCAAGGGGAATGATGATTGAGAGATAGAGAGAGAATGGGCATACTAAGGTCTCTTGCTATTGCAAATGAACTTCAGACACATGCTCTATTTTGTACATCTGGCTTTACATGAGCACTGGGGAATCGAACCCAGGCTGTCAGGCTTTGCAAACAAGTGCCTTCATCCACTGAGCCATCTCCCCAGCCCAATAACAATGCTTTCCATCTGCTAGACACTATACTGAGAACTTTGTATCTTAGTCAGATTTCACTACTGTAAGACAATACATACATTAATCAGCTTTTCAAAATGAAAGCTTCATGTTGGTTCATAGGTTTTATTTATTTATTTATATGACAGAGAAAGAGAGAGAGATTATGGGTGCACCAGGGCCTAGCCATTGCAATGAACTCCAGATGCATGCACCACCATGTGCATGTGATTTATGTGGGTACTGGGGAGACAAACCTGGGTGCTTAGGCTTTGCAGGCAAGCACTTTAACTGCTAAGCCATCTTTCTAGCCCCACTTTAAAAAACAATTATTTATTTATTTATTTATTTGAGAGAGAGAGAGAAAGAGGCAGATAGATATATATAGAGAGAATGGGCTCGCCAGAGCCACTGTAAATGAACTCCAGATGCATGTGCCACTTTGTGCATCTGGTTTTACATGGGTACTGGGGAATTGAACCTGGGTCCTTAGGATTTGTTGGCAAGCACCTTAACCGCTGAGCCATCTCTCCAGCCCTGCTCGTGGTTTGGAAAGTTTCTGTACATGGCTGGTTGGCCTACTGCTTTGGTGTCTGTGGCAAGACAATCTGTGGTATTGGGAGCATATGATAAAGGAAGCCCTTACCTCATGGCTGCGAGCAAAAGAAAAGAAGAAACTGGCATCTTGCAGTCTTCTTCGAGGACATACCTCCAGTGGCCTAAGACCTCCCTACCTCTCCATTAAGCTTCACTTCTTTTTGTTTGTTTGTTTGTTTATGCTTGTTTGTTTCTCTTTTTCTTTTCTTAAAATTTTCATTTTAATTAATTTATTTATTAGAGACAGAGAGAGGGAAAGAGAGAGAGAGAGCAAGAAGGAGTGAGAATGGGTATGCCAGGGCCTCCAGCCACTACAAACAAACTCCAGATGCGTGCACCTCCTTGTGCATCTGGCTAACGTGGGTCCTGGGGAATCGAGCCTCGAACTGGGGTCCTTAGGTTTCATAGGCAAGTGCTTAACCACTAAGCCATCTCTCCAGCTTCGCTTCTTAAAGGTTACACCGCCTTCCAGGAGGATCGAGCCTTTACCATAGGAGATTTACATTGCAGATCCAAATGAGCGCAGTATGCATCAGCTGATTTAATCTTCATGGGAGCCCCTATGGTACACGCCCAGTTTATGGTTGAAGACTGAGAAAGGTACAGTGCCTTGCCCAGGGTCACATAGCAGTAGAGAGGGGACTCCAACACAGGCTGGCTTGATTCCAGAATCCAAATTTCCTTCCCCACTGGGGAAGCCTGTTGAACTGCCTCTGGAAGGGGCATGTACTTGCATTAAAATCCCCACCTTCACCCCAGCTGCCCATTTTGAAAGGCTGCGCTCTCCCTCTTACATAAGGAGCACCCTCATCAGGCGAACCCACCCTCGACTCTCTTGGTGACAGAAGTCTCATCAGGTGAAACCTCAGATTGGCTCTCTTCCCACTGCTGGCCCTGGACTGGGTGTGGCTGTGGGTGGGGAATCTGCTCACCCAAACATCCTCTTTTCTGGCTAGGGAGATGTCTCTCCTGACCACAGATGGAGCAGCCAACGCACATCCTTGACTAGGACTGGAACTCTCAATGAGTGCTGCCTCCATTGAACCATGTTGCTAAAAGGAAGGACTTTCTCAATGGAAAAAGAAAAAAAAGCTGCAGACAGAGGAAGGCCATGCACCTAGTAAACCTGAGTCACGATAGACCAATCATTCATTCCACAAGCATGTCCAGAGCATCGTTAATGTGTCAGGCAAGGACCAAAGCACTGGGTAGCTTCTTCAAAGAAAAAGAAATTGGGGATGATGGCACATACCTTTAATCCCAGCACTTGGGAGGCAGAGGTAGGTGTATCACTGTGGCTTCAAGGCCAGCCTGAGAGTATATAGTGAATTCCAGGTCAGCCTGGGCTAAAGAGAGAATCTACCTCAAAAAAAAGGGGGGGAAGAAAGAAAGAAAGAAGGAAGGAACAAACGAACAAATGAAAGAAAGGAAGGAAGGAAGGAAGGAAGGGAGGAAGGAAGGGAGGAAGGAAGGAAGGAAGGAAGGAAGGAAAAAAGAACACAACATCCCTGTGGTAGGCTGCATGACCATCTAGTGAATATCTCCTTTCCCTTCTCACAACCTTGTTCCCTGTGCCATTGACTTGGGACATGACTATGTAGAATAGCTTGGCCCACAGAATGTGGATAAAAGTCACAAAGTGCCAGTTTCCAGTGAGGTCTTAAAGGTGTGTTGCAAATAACAGACCAACTCTCTTGATCTTTTCTCCAACATGAGTACATGGCTTGCCAGTGAGGTGTGTTCCCTCTGCCTGGGTCTCAGGATTGGAACGTCTATAGGGACAGCCCTCAGTGGCATCACCCAAGCCAATCTACCAACAGACTCATGAACAATGTCTATTTGGCATCAAAGACCGCTGGCATTTTGGGATTGTTTGTTACTTAGCATCATCACAACAAAATCTGACTCATCCAGTCCCATATAGCGCTCTATGCTGAACCTCCCCTGGGATAATAATGAGACTTTAATGAGCAATTGGGCAAACATGCCTGTAAAAAAGAATTTCCTCATTCAAGGTGAAAGACAAGTTGTACACAACGCTGCTCTTTGGACTGAATAATTGTTCCTTCAGGTGATATGTTTCTCTTATCCACCCACCTGTTGGACTGCTGGTTGGACTGGAGAAGCTGTCTGAATAAAAATTATCTACATAGCACACAATGTACCTGCAGATATCCCAGGCATCCACTACCAGCCCCTTCTACAAAGAATATTGTTAGGAGTCCTGATGGTAGATCAGTAATCCCAGCTGTGTGGATGGCTGAGGCAGAAGAATCACAAGCTCCAGTCCAGCCTGGCAACTTAGTAAGATCATCGCTCAAAATAAAAAGTTGAGCTGGGTGGGGTGGCTCACACCTTTAATCTCAGAACTGAGGAGGCAAAGGTAGGAGGATCGCTGTGAGTTTGAGGCCAGCCTGAGACTACATAGTGAATTCTAGGTCAGCCTGGGCAAGAGTGAGACCCTACCTTGAAAAACCAAACAATAATAATAATAATAATAATAATAATAATAATAATAATAAAGTTGAAAGAAAGGGCTAAGGATATAGCTCAGTGATAGAGCATTTGTGTAGTGTGCATGCACAAGGCCCTGGTTCAACCATCAGTACCATACACACACACACACACACACACACACACACACACACGCAAACAGAATACTATTAATCATACTACCCACAAACATCCTATCCTCTATTCTTCATTATTGATTTCTTTTTTTTCATATTTTTAAACTTTTTTTATTGACAATTTCCATCCATGTCCATGAACACCACCCATCCATGTCCATGAACGCCACCCATCCATGTCCATGAACACCACCCATCCATGTCCATGAACACCACCCATCCATGTCCATGAACACCGCCCCATCCATGTCCATGAACACCGCCCCATCCATGTCCATGAACACCACCCATCCATGTCCATGAACACCACCCATCCATGTCCATGAACACCACCCCATCCATGTCCATGAACGCCGCCCCATCCATGTCCATGAACACCGCCCATCCATGTCCATGAACGCCACCCATCCATGTCCATGAACGCCACCCATCCATGTCCATGAACGCCACCCCATCCATGTCCATGAATGCCACCCAATCATGTCCATGAACGCCACCCCATCCATGTCCATGAACGCCACCCATCCATGTCCATGCACGCCACCCATCCATGTCCATGAACGCCACCCCATACATGTCCATGAACGCCACCCCATCCATGTCCATGAACGCCACCCATCCATGTCCATGAACGCCACCCATCCATGTCCATGAACGCCACCCATCCATGTCCATGAACACCACCCCATACATGTCCATGAACACCACCCATCCATGTAAATGAACACCACCCATCCATGTCCATGAACACCACCCATACATGTCCATGAACACCGCCCCATCCATGTCCATGAACACCACCCATCCATGTCCATGAACGCCACCCCATCCATGTCCATGAATACCACCCATCCATGTCCATGAAAGCCACCCCATCCATGTCCATGAACACCGCCCATCCATGTCCATGAACACCACCTATCCATGTCCATGAACACCACCCATCCATGTCCATGAACACCACCCCTTCCAGTTTCACAACCTATTCCGCCCATGTGCATGAATGCTATTCATCCCATCCCCATTCACAAATTATCCACCCATGTTCACACATTCTATTCCATCCCTGTGCATGATCTCTGGCCCATCACATGGTCACACGCTATCCCATCTATGTCTGTGGTCTCCTCCCCTGGGCCTAGAGTTTGAGGTTGTCTGAGAATTTAAAGTCCTAAAAGTGTTAACCTGCACAAAAACAACTAGCAGCCAAAGGTGCCTGTGGAAAATGCACATGACAGCAAGATGGTTTTTATGATGGGAACCAAGGAGGTGGCCTTAGAAGATGGGGTGGGGGGGAGCCAAAAACAAACTAGTCAGCCAGCTGGGGAGGGGCAGGAATTGCATACAGAGGATTATGGGCTCTGCCCAACCCAGCTGCTGAGGTGACATGAAATAGTACAAAGGCCTCAGAGGCTGACATGGGGTCTTGCCTCTAGGAAGTGACATCCCAGTAAGCTGCTTAGGACAGCCAGGGCCCTGCACACCACATCCTCTACCTCCTCTCACCTTTTCCCTAGGCTGCACCTGGCCTCTGGTCTCACCGGCTCCACCTAGTTACACCTATGACTCCGCCTGTGGCCAGCAAACATACCACTATCCCACAATTACGAAACAAAAGGAAGAAAATCTAGTTGTGCCAGGTTCTGGAAGGACTCAGCTGAGCTCTTGCAGTGCCACCTGGTGCCTCTGGCCTTCTGCTTCCCAAACCCCATTGCAATGGCTGGTTCACACCTGACCCTGTATTGTTTCATATGGGCAGTGTGTCTTTCTGTGTTTATGCCCAGGGCCCTGTGCATGGATGGCATACATTCAAGAATAGCTACAGGGCTTGAGAGATTGCTGAGTGGTTAAGGCATTTGCTCACAAAGCCGAAGGATCCAGGTTCGATTCCCCAGTACCCATCTAAGCCAGGTGCACAAAGTGGTGCATGCATCTGGAGTTCATTTGCACTGGCCAGAGGCCCTGGTGCACCCATTCTCTTTCTCTGTCTCTCTTTATCTACCTATTTCTCTCAAATAAATAAATAAAACCTTTTTTAAATGTTTTTTTTTTTAATAAAAAAGAATAGGGCTGGAGAGATGGCCTAGTAGTTAAGTTGCTTGCTTGCGAAGCCTAAGGGACCCAGGTTCAAGTCCCCAGAACCCACATAAGCCAGATGCATATGGTGGTGCATGCATCTGGAGTTTGTTTGCCATGGCTAGGAGCCTGGGAGTGCCCATTCTCTCTTTCTCTCTCCTCTCTCTCAAATAAATAAATAAGGGCTAGAGGGATGGCTTAACAGTCAAGGCGTTTGCCTGCAAAGCCAAAGAACCCAGGCTTGATTCCCCAGGACCCACGTTAGCCAGATGTACAAGGGGGAGCACGTGTGGTTGGAGGCCCTGGTGTACCTATTCATTCTTTCTCTCTCTCTCCCCCTCTTTCTCTGTCAAATAAATAAATAAATATTTTTTTTAAAGAAAAGAATAGCTACAGATTTTCCATGCGTTGAAATGCTTTCCCTTTTCCACGCTTGACATATTACATTCCATTCTTCCAGCCGCTTAGCCCTGGTTTTCAAAAGAGGAACTCGAAACCAGAAAGGTACGGTCATTGCTGTAAGATCACATAAAAATGGAAGGATTAAGAACCGACTGAGTGTGAGGCTTTTCTCTGGGGTTAGCTCTATGTCCAGTGTGCATGCAACTAACTGACAGCCTGGTTTCCAGAACAAGCAAGATGTGGCTAAATCAGTCTCCTCTTGGTTGGTGCCTGTGAGGTTTACCCAGGCTGGAGATGTGGCCGAGATATGCAGGGCCCGTGTCTGTTGTCGCCTAACTCCATTTGAAATAGAACTCTAGGCTTGTGTTATTGGGAATCAGTAGGGTTTGCCACGTAATTCCCTTCTGCTGGGTCATACATGCCACGCCAGATGAGAGCCTTCCTGAAACCCAGGACAGGGTGCTGGACAGACACAGGGATTTGGGAGACGCACAGATGGGCTTTTTGCACCTTCCAGACCAGTAGCAAGCAGTGTGCTGTCCCCGTCTCCCCCGAGTATTGGAACAGATCCCAGCAAACAGGCAAGAGATAGGAACAGCTCTGGCTGGAGGCTGCTGGGAATTCAGAACTAAGCAAATCACCCCCACCGCAGTGCACAAGAACATCAGCTTTGTCTCAGGATAGTGTTTGAATTCACTAAGGAATACAGCCCACAGCCCTTCCAGATTTTTCCAAGAAAGAAAACCAACCCTCAATCACCACTGGATGACTGGATGACGGCCACGATCTGTCAGAACTGTGTCCCACAGCCCAGCAGTCCAGACACATCACTGGGCGTGTCTGACACAGCCTGATTTATTGGCGCCCTGACCCCAGGTCAGGAGCCAGAGATAAAGTGTGACTCCAGGCTCCTGCCTTGGGCATGGGGAAGAGCTAGCAGAGACCCACCCTGCTCACATCAACTGGCCATTCTGGTTCTACTGGATGAAGTTATTTTTGTTGCCAGCCGCACCCTCTGCTCCACCTAATAGCTGGTAGCAGCAGTGTCCAGCCTGGTTGCTCAGAGCTCATGTCTGCAGCCAGGCCAAGAAGACAAAACTTCCCAGGGAGCTCCAGGTGGTCCCCTGGAAAGTCCGAACAGAAGGGAGGAGCCACCAGCCTCCAAGTGTTGCTGTCTCCAGACCGGAAGACCAGTTTACAACTAAGCTGTGCTCTTGATTCCCCAATCCCTCATCCACATAAATTAAGACCAGCACAGTTGAAATGCAAGATCCCAAAAGGTTTGAAAGATGTGTCAGGGAATAAGTTGATAACTGAGCCTTAAAAAAAAAAAAAAAAAAAAAAAAGGCCAGGCGTGGTGGCGCACACCTTTAAGCCCAGCATTCAGAAGGCAGAGGTAGGAGGATCGCCATGAGTTCGAGGCCACCCTGAGACTCCATAGTGAATTCCAGGTCAGCCTGGGCTAGAGTGAGACCCTACCTTGAAAAAACAAAACAAAGTAAAACAAACAACAACAAAACCTTTACCTACAGTTTTAGACATCTAGGAAAAAAGAACTTAGCCCCCTTCAGTTACAGGCTGGTATTTTCTCAGACCAGCCTGATGCTCATTAGCATGAGCAGTTTAGAAGTGCCTAGAGGAAGTGTCAGATAATAGGGAGGGAAGAGGTAGATGCCTTATTAGAATCAAAAGCGGGGTCCGCCGGCTCCCTTCTGCTTCTCCCAACCACCAGGCAAGGAAAGGTGCAGGCCAGGTCACTTACATGAATATAATCTCGTTTTTAAGCAGCTGGGATAAATGTTAGTCATTTACCAAATGCATGGGAAAGAAACTGGTATCTGCGACTTTTGATGAGTGAAACTGTTTTCAAACAACATCTTTTCCTTTCTTTTTTATTTTAGAGAGAGAGAACTGGCGTGCCACAGCGTTTGCCACTGCACTAGAACTCCAGGTGCTTGCGCCACCTAGTGGGCATGTGCGACCTTGCGCTTGCCTCACCTTTGTGTGTCTGGCTTATGTGGGATCTGGAGAGTCGAATATGGGTCCTTAGGCTTCGCAGGCAAGCGCCTTAACCGCTGAGCCATCTCTCCGGCCCTCACATTGTTTTTCTACAACACTGATTTGGAGCCAGGCTTGGAGTGGTTATCTTTCTGTTCCCATCACGAAATGCGCCTTGTGCTTAGTTCATCACCAAATATGGATCTAAAATTAATTGAAATGTGGGGGGAAAGGGGGAAGGGGAGAGTTTGGACTATTGGGGTGATCCTGTTCTGGGGAGTGTAACCCCAGTCTTAGAATAATCACCCACCAAGGACGAGGTTGTTAGGATAGCCTAGCCCTTCCTGGAAGGCACTCCAGTCCTATCTAGGAAGAGGATAGCTCTCCCAACATTCTGCTCTGATACGGAGCTGGGAGTTTTCTGACATGCTGGTGGTTTTGTTGGTTGAAAACATTGTAAGTATTCTATGAAGACCCAAGACAGCGGAGGGCCTGGTTCATTCACTGACATGAAATTTTCCTCATTTTCCCATTACCATTTGTATCAGCTACCTTGTCAGTGCCGTGAACAAAGACTTAACCAAAAACACCTTATGGAAAGAAAGAATTTATTTTGGCTTACAGTTCCAGAAAATAGAGTCTATCATGGCAGAAAAGCAGTGCCAGGGGCTAGAGAGATGGCTCAGTGGTTAAAGATGGCTTAGCGGTTAAGGAGCTTGCCTGCAAAGCCAAAGGACCTCGGTTCGATTCCTCAGGACCCAGGTATGCCAGATGCACAAGGTGGCACATGCATCTGGAGTTCGTCTGCAGTGCCCATTCACTCTCTCTCCCTCTCTCAAAATAAATAAATAAATAAATAAATAAATAAATAAATAATATTTTTAAAAAGATGCTTGCTTGCAAAGCCTGACAGCCTGGGTTCAGTTCCCCAGTACCCACGTAAAGCAATGCATAAAGTGGCGCATGTATTTGGAGTTCATTTGCAGTGGCAGGAGGCCTGGACACATCTTTCCTCTCATTCTCTGCCCCGCCCCCACCCACCCCTCTCTGCCTTTTTGTAGCTCTCAAAAAAATAAAATTTTAAAAAGAAGAAAAGAAAAGGCATTCGCAGAGTAGGAAACCGAGGGCCAACAGTGAGTAGAGCCAGGATGCAAAACCTCGAGGCCCGGCCCCAGCGAGCCACTTTCTCCAAGGCTCCACTTCCTGAAGGTTCCACAGCAGCGCCGCCAGCCGGGGACCAAGTGTTCAAACACGGGAGCCTGTCGTGAGCGGAGAGCACTGGACATTCAAAGGACAGCATCCAAGCCATGCTTACCGCATCCCCGCCAGTTTGGGGGTCTGAACCATCAGTGTTCAGTTTGCACACAGCCAGTGGATCCTGCGATTTGGGGCCACGGTGCCACCAAACCTGGTGTCTTCCAAACAGAGATCTTCTGTTTTTTTTTTTTTTTTTTTTCCAGGAGGTGGGGGATACTGCTCCAAATAATTTCGGTGACATGAGAAACAGAAGTTCAGAGGCCCCGATTGAGGGAAGGGGTCAAATGGGTTCTGTTCTCAGGCTGCTTCTCACATAAGGTCCCTAGCTCTGAGACGCAGCTGCCTCCTCCGTTGCCGCTGTGAGCTGTGACATCTTCCTACCCACGAAGTCCCTTGTTAGGTGTCCGTGATTGTCCACCTGCCAGAATTCTATTGTCGTCCTTCTTTCTTCTGTTTCTTTCTTCGTGGGTGCTGTCAAGGGAGTATGCCTGTCATGCAGCATTCAGGAGGCTGGGGCAGGAGAATCACAAGTGAGATCCTGTCTCAGAAAAGAGGGGTTGTGGGTCTCTGGATCCTCGGGACCCCGGGTTCCCCAAGGCGTCCAGGGAATCCCGTGGACATTGAGCGCGATGGAAGAATCGCTTTCCGGAGGCAGTCTCTGTGAATTTGTCAGGGACATGGGTTTATAAGCAGTTGAGAGGAATGAAAGCACTCACTGGAGAAAAAGACAGCATCTTCCACAAGTGGTGCTGGTGAAACTGGACGTAGAAAAATGAATTTGGATACTCTTCTCTCACCTTGCACAAAAATCAACTCCAAATGGATCAAGGACCTCCATAGAAAACCTACAACTAAATCAACTGTAAGAGGAAGGTAGGGAGAACACTCCAGGATACAGGTGTAGGAAAAGGGAAAGGCTTTCTGAATAAGACTCCAGTAACCCAGGTAATTATAGACAAACTCAACTATTGGGACCTCATGAAGTCAAATGCGATTTTATAGATAAGCAAACCATCAACAGAGTCAACAGACAGCCTACTGAATGGGAGAAAATCTGCACCAGCTATACAACTGACAGAGGTTCAATATCTAGAATCTACAAAGGACTCAGAAAACTAAACATCAAAAGAGAGAAAGAAAGAAAGAAAATCAAGCAACTCACTCAAAAAATGGGGCATGGAATTCAACAGAGTTCTCAAAGGAAGAAATACAAATGGCCAGTGAATGCCTAAAGGGTTGCTCAACATCTGTTTTTCTCTCTTTCTCTTTTCCTTTTTTCTTTTTTTTTTCTTTTCCGAGTTAGGGTTTCATTCTAGCTCAGGCTGACCTGGAATTCACTATGTAGTCTCAGGGTGACCTCGAACTCACAGTGATCCTCCTGCCTCTGCCTCCCAAGTGCTGAGATTAAAGGCGTGTGCCACCACGCCCAGCTCTATCAAGGCAAATTTCTATCTGAACGATTGCATTATAAGCAGGGTTTTTTTGATGTCGCCATTCTGACTGTACTGAGATGGAATCTCAAAGTCATTTTAATTGATGGGTAAAGATATTGAACATGGCCAGGCGTGGTGGCACACACCTTTAATCCTGGCACTCGGGAGGCAGAAGTAGGAGGATCACCGTGAGTAAGTTTGAGGCCACACTGAGACTACATAGTGAATTCCAGGTCAGCCTGGGCTAGAGTGAGACCCTACCTCGACAAACAAACAAAGAAACAAAAAAAAGCAAAACAAAACAAAAATGTTTATTTATTTGCAAGCAGAGAGAGAGGTAGAGAGAAGAAGGATGGACAGAGAGAATGGGCATGCCAGGGCCCTTAGCCACTGTAAACAAATGACAGATGCATGGATCACTTTGTGCATCTGGCTTTACGTGGGTACTGGAGAATCGAACCTGAATCATTAGGCTTTACAGGCAAGTGCTTTAACTGTTGAGCCATCTCTCCAGCCCTGTCATTTGATTTTTTGATGTTGCCATTCTGACTACTGAGATGGAATCTCAAAGTCATTTTAATTGCTGGCTAAAGATGTTGAACGTGGCCGGGCATGTTGGATCAGGATGAAGGCCAGTGCCCATGAAACATAGCTGTGGCAGACTCTGTATGTTGACCTTGGGGAGCAAAGACCTCTTTCAGCGTTCTTCCTTCAGGCCTTTTTCTTTCTAAAAAAAAAAAAAAAAAAATCGTATTGTTCCAGTTCTTGAGCCTTCAATGGGATGAGTCTTGCCCTCAGGGTATCCTTCCTACTGCCCCAATGCAGAGTACTTGGTTTGTCAGTTTATATATATATATATATATATATACACACATATATATACACACACACACACATACACACACACACACACACACACACACAAACAGAGAGAGAGAACGGGTGCACCAGGGCTTCTTGACACTGCAAATGAACTCCAGATACATGCATCATTTTTGTGTTTCTGGCTTTACATAGGGACTGGGGAATTGAACCTGGGCTATCAGATTTTTTTAAGCAAGTGCCTTTAACACAGCCATCTCTCCAGCCCTGGTTTATCATTAATGGTGTTCATAGCTTTAGGAAGTATAGTCAAAGAGGCTGTAGCCCATGAGCCTGGGATTTTAAATATGTTCACATTTCTTTCTCTGCCAAATATATATGTTACAGTTTGGTCTCTTTCACTATAGATTTAAATCAGGGCAACTAAATGAAGCCATAACACAGATTCAATGCTTTCCTGCCTTGAAATTTTCTTCACCTAACATGCTAGTCCATTACTTTTTAAGACTCTCAGAGTATCTATGAAAATGACCCTAGATGTTGGGTTTGTCTGTTATGAGAGTATTCTAGTAGGCTGAGTGGAACAAAATACAGGCAGATTCTAAAATTTAACTAAACAATGTACACGTTCAATGAAAAACAACACCGAGGATTTATGCAAGAGTAGGTATTTTGACAACCAGATCTTCTAACAAAGTCACAGTCCCTTAGGATGTGTGTTGTCCCACACCCTTAATCCTGTCAACTAGGAGGCTGAGATTTCTGACCTGTTGAGGATTCCAAGTCAGCTTGTGACCAAGTGAGACCCTTCCCTAATGAACAACAGAAGAGAAAACAAAGCCACTATAAATCAGGAAGCAACAAGTGACAAGCCCAAAATATAACTTATTTAAGAATGGCAAATCCGATCATCCATCAGATTTAACATATAATTTATCCTGACATGGAAGGTGCAATTAGCACTTCTGATTCAAGCCTATATACCAGGCTTATTTGGCGGGTACTGACCTGGTGTAATCCCAGTTACCTTTTGGGATGATTTTGGTCTCAGTTGTGCTGCGCTCCTGCTTGGGTCTCTTTTTGCTGCCCTGTGGGTTCAGGTAGGCTGGCTGGGTCACTGCTCTGGTCACTGGTGCTGGGTGCTGTGAGCGCCCTTCCCCAGGTCTCTGGTGCTTGCTGGTACTTGAGCTGGTGGTGGGGGAGGGGAGGCTGTGGATGGTGGTTCTAGTTCTCCCGCTGGTCCACATGATCCTCTACCTCACGTGCTGCTACTCCGTTCTTCCCTGACATCCTCCCTTCACATTTTTTGAGTTTACGAGGAGCTCTGGTGTGAGTGGAAAATCCCCTCACCTGGCTTTTCCTGCGGCTCAAGCTGAGACAGGCAGCTGTGGCCCCGTGGACCTAGTGTTGCCGCTGCTGGAGCCGCTTCTGCCTGCCTACGTGGGCTCTGGATGCTCTGGATCTCTCCTACTTCTCTGTTACCATTGGTAATTTCTTATACACCTCACTTTTTAGTAGAAGAATGTATTTTGCTGGGGGGTTTTTTGTTTTGTTTTTTGCTTTTTCTCCCCTAGGCTGCTGTGGCATGGTTCCTACACTGCCATCTTAGCCAGAAGTCCTCTAGTCCATTACTTTTAAATTCAACCACTCTCAAGTTCCTAGGACATGGACGGAATGAGCCAGATTCTCTGCCATAATTTTGTATGAACTGTCTCTAGACCATTTCCTGATAAAGTCCTTTTCCCCACTGAAACTGCATCATGGACTTAACTTCCATAGTCCACATTGCTCCTGGCCTTATGATCTTCCAAACCCCCAGCAGCATGGCCCATTAACATCTGCTTATAGCATTGTAAGGGCTTCACTAGAACAAAGTTCTGAATCCTTCCACATTTCTGTCCCAACCCAATTCCAAAACAACTAAGAACCACGTGGCCAGGTTTATTTCAGCAGTTGCCCCATTTCCCGGTACTAATTTTCTGTAGCAGTTATTTCCTTGTTAGTTGGACAAAAATACCTGACCAGAAGCAACTTATGAAAGGAAAGCATTTATTTTACCTTACAGCTCCAGCAGACAGAGTTGCTCATAGCAGGGGAAGCATGGCAAGAACAGGAAGCAAGCGTCATGTTGTCACATCGGCAGGGAGAAAGAAGAAAGAGGGAGAATATCTAGCGGGGCTGGACTATAAAACCTCAATGTCTTCCCCCAGTGGCACACTTTCCCCTGTAAGCTTCCAGTTCATAAAGGTTCCACAACCTTCCCGAACAGTCGCACCAGCTGGGGATTAAGTATCCAAACACATGAATCTATAAGGGTCATTATGAATTCAAATCATGACGCCTTTTAACTACACGAGGTCAGTGTGATGATGGCTATCTGTAAACTCAAAGGCAAGGGAGGAACAGATATAAGAGTTTCTGGAGCCACAATCTTGAACTTCCAGCCTCTGGAACTGAGAAATAAAGTTCCTCTATTCTCTCTCTCTCTCTTTTTTTAATTTCTCCTCCTCCTCCTCCTCCTTTGTCTTCCTCATTGTTATTTTGTTTTTGGTTTTGTTTTCTTCAAGGTAGAGTCTCACTCTAGCCCAGGCTGACCTGGAATTCACTATGTAGTCTCAGGGTGGCCTTGAACTCATGATGATCCTCCTACCTCTGCCTCCCGAGTGCTGGGATTAAAGGTGTGTGCCACCAAGCCAGGCAAATTTCCTCTATTCTTAAATGGTGGAGTTCAAGGAATTCTACAGCAGCCTTAGTGGACTGAGACAATTCCTTTAGATTAACATTTTAGGGGCTGGAGAGATGACTTAGCAGTTAAGGCACTTGCCTGCAAAGTCAAAGGACCCAGGTTCAATTCCCCAGGACCCACGTAAGCAAGATGCACAAAACGATGCACAGATCTGGAGTTCATTTGCAGTAGCTAGAAGCCCTGCCCAGTCTCTCCCTCTCTCTATCTATCTCTCTTTCTCTATCTCAAGAAAGTAAATAGAAAATTAAAAACTTCTAAAAATTAATACTTTAGCAAGCCATGTCTCAGTGTTACTTGAATATCAAAACCCCCTGCATATCAACTCTGAAAACAAATTGCAGCAAAAAATAAAATAAAATAAACTCCTTAAACCACTCCCCTCTGCACACAATCCCTGTGGTCAGAACTAATAGAAAAGAGATGCTTTCTAGAACCAGAAAACCATGAACTAAGCATGCCCCTGTCCCCATCCCCTCCTACTATAGCATTAGAACCAGTTTAAATTACAATTTTAGGCAAAAAAAAAAAAAAAAATAGCCTTTGGAAGGAGAGGCGGGCGGGTCTCAGTATTGTTTCTGGCAGATGAGGCGTGCCAAGAGACTGATCATCCATTTCCATTTTCTTGCTCAAAATCTGAGCTGACTTTATCTAAGACTAGGAACTTGGCAAGGCACTTCTAGAAGCCTCCCCGCCCTCCCCTCCATTAAGTATGGAAAGAGTTCAAAGACGAGTGATATACAGATAACGTTTGCTGTAAGAAAAGTAGACATTTTCAGCTGGGTGTGGCGGCCGTCCACCTGTAATCCCAGCGCTACGAAGGCGGCAGCTGGCGGATCTCAGGTTCAAGCTTAGCCTGGACTACGTTTTGAGACCCTGGGGGTGGAAGAGAGAGAAAGAGAAGAAAGGAGAGACACAGAGCATGCGGTGAGGATGGAGAGGGGCAGAGAGGAAAGATGCCTGAGTTCTGAAAGGCGCCCTGAAGGAGCCTCTATAAGATGCAGAGAATGCTCTTCCCAAACGCCTTCCTCGCTTAGGCTGGTGGAGGCCGGCTAATTTTTCTCACTGTCAACTCACACAACAGCCAGTGGATCGCCACCTCTTGGATAAAACACAGTGCTCACTTGTGTGTCTAATGGTTAACACGAGGAGCAAATGCCATGGGTCACATGGGTTAATTCAGAAAGAAAACAAATGCAATCACGCCATTAATCATTGACTGGGGAATCTTAACTCCCGGGATAGGCTGAACACAGAGACATTCTTCCGAAGAGCAGTAATAAAAAAGGGTGGCCCCTGTGGGGCTCCCCAGCCATTCTTAATCAGAGGAGGCTGTGGGAGCCATAGATTTCACACTGGCAATTAAGCTTCGGGGGCTCAATCAATGCGCTGGCCTGGCACATTTCCCTGAGCCTCATATTCAATAATTCCATAGATCGGTATTTTGCTTTGCACAAAGGCATCTGACTCTCGCTGCTGCAAAGAAAGTGCATGAAAGTTCACGTTTCACTTGGCAGGCCGAGGCAGGGCACCTTGGCAACCCTGTCGAGTCTGGTTTCAATTCCCAGGATGTGCCCTGGGGAACCTCGTTCTCAGAGGATGGTTGGCAGTGGGGAGGTCCTTCTGTGATTGATTTATTAGCTCCAATACCTTATTTACAATTTTTACAGGGCATTGTAGCAGGAAAGAAAAATAGTTCCATGGAAGTGAATCAAGTCTCCTGTGGCTTCACTTTTTTTTTTTGTTTTTTTTCTGACCTTGTAAACCTTTCATCTAACCCTGTTCATTTCTGGAACTTGTGTGAGGAAACTCGGGCAAAGCCAGCGTAGAGTGTAGAACTGGATGAGAAATAGTCCTTTGGGGTTTTGCTTTTTTTTTTTTTTTTTTTTTTTTTTTCTTGTGGCTGTTGCTTTTTCAAGCTAAAAATCACCTTCCAGACCTACAAACAGAGAAGTATGGCCTTTAGAAAAAGAGAAAGGTGAGGGAGAGGTTGGGGGAAGTAGGTCAGTTGGCAGAGTGCCTGCCCAGCATGCATGAAGCTCTGGGTTGGATCTTTACCTGAAATGTGGTGACATTAGAAAGGACGGGGAGCTTACGAGATGGCTCGGTGGTTAAAGGCACTGGCTTGCACAAGCCTGTTGGCCCAGGTTTGACCCCCCAAATCAGTACCCACTGAAGCCAGATGCACAAAGTGGCACATGCACCTGGAGTTTGTGTGCAGTGGCAGGAGGCCCCGGGCCCTGGCACATCCGTACTCACTTTCTCTCCGTCTGCTTCTCTTTCTCTCAAATACATGTATTTTTTTTTAAAGGACTATACCTAGTTCACGATACAGAAATTGAAGGACTTTTGCCAGGCGTGGTGGCGCACGCCTTTAATCCCAGCACTCGGGAGGCAGAAGTGGGAAGATCGCCGTGAGTTCGAGGCCACCCTGAGACTCCATAGTGAATTCCAGGTCAGCCTGAGCTAGAGTGAGACCCCACCTCGAAAAACCAAAAAACAAAAAAAGAAATTGAAGGACTTTAGTTCATTGTCTGGCGCATTAAAGGTTTTCAATCAATACTCAAAATGACATGTCTCTGGGTGTGTACACGTGAGCTTGTGAAGGCTGTTTATGTGGGGAGCATTTCCTGGTGGGGAGATGGCTCAGGAAGATTTTACTCTACTGGAAATGGACAGCCAAAAAGGCATCCAATGATCAGAACGTCCCCTCCAATCCTGGAAGAAATGACCAGACCCTGTGCTTAGAGACTCAAAGAATCTCCATTCCAATTCTATTCCGTGCCACCCCCTGAGGTCTCCTGACCTACCCCCATCTCTTTTCTCTGAGACAAGGGTCTCATGTATCCCTGGCTGGCCACCACCTCACTGTGTAGCCAAGGTCGACCTTGAACTTCTGACCCTCCTGCCTTTACCTCATGAATGCTAGGACTGCTGGTGTGTACTACTACAGCTGGCTTCATGTGATGCTGGGGCTCGAACCCAGGGCTTTGTGGATGCTAGCCAAGCACTCTGCCAACTGAGCCATATCTTCAGCCCTTTATTTACTTTCATATATTTTTATTTATTTTATTTTCAAGGAGAGAGAGAGAGAGGGAGAAAGAAAGAGGAAGATGGAGAGAGAGAAAATGAGCGCACCAGGGCGCCTAGCCACTGCAAATGAACTTCAGGCGCATGTGCCACTTTGTGCATCTGGCTCATCCCCACGTGAGCACTGGGGAATCGAACCCAGGCCATCAAGCTTTGCGACCAATCATCTTAACCACTGAGCCATCTCTCCAGCCCCTCAACCTTCAGTTTTTTTTTTTTTAAGTTTTTAAAAATTTTTATTTATTTATTTATTTATTTGAGAGAGAGAAAAACAGAGAGGCAGATAGAGAATGGGCATGTCAGGTCTAGTCACTGCAAATGAACTCCAAACGCCTGCACCACACTTGTGCATCTAGCTTTCATGGTTACTGGGGAATTGGACCTGGGTTCTTAAGCTTTGCAGGCAAGTGGCTTAACCACTAAACCATCTCTCCAGCCCCTTTATTATTAAATTGTTTATTTAGCAGTGCTGAGGAGTGAACATGGCCCTGACATATGATAAACAAGTGATCCACCACTAAGCTGTATCCCCAATCCCCCAAACAACGTGATTTTTAAAAAATATTATTTATTTATTTCACAGATGAAGAGGGAGAGGGAGAGAGAATGGGCGCACCAGGGCTTCCAGCCACTGCAAACGAACGCCAGACGTGTGCGCCCCCCTTGTGCATCTGGCTAACTTGGGTCCTGGGGAATCAAACCTGGATCCTTTGGCTTTGCAGGCAAATGCCTTAACTGCTAAGCCATCCCTCAAGCCCAACAATGTCATTTATTTTATCAACCGTCATGCTGAGAGCGCTTTCCTTTTGTAATTCACGTCACACTCTCATTCATACCCTTTCATTTGGTCTTACCCTCTAGCATGGCCCTTACCAAAGTCAGTTGTGTGTCTAAGTCAATAGGCAGCTGCCTCCAAGGGTATTGGGCTTCTGGGAGCCCCCAGCCCTGCCTAGCATAGTGTACTGCACGTTCAAATCTTTGTTGACTTCCCTAAGGAAAAAATTTCTGGGCTGGAGAGATGTCTTAGAGGGTAAGGTGCTTGCCTGAGAAGCCTAAGGAACCAGGCTCAGTTCTCCAGTACCCACTTTGTGCATCTGGCTTCACGTGCGTACCGGGGAATCGAACCCAGGCCCTTAGGTTTTCTAACAAAGCACCTTTAACTGCTGAGCCATCTCTCCAGCCCTCTTTTATTCATTTTTGCACTGGGATACCTAGCCTCTGAGAGCAAGTGAGAAAAGAGCATGGTCCCTTGCATTTTTCTATGGACAGTTTCACGCCGGAGAATCTGTTTCTCCATCTCTTGATCATATTTTCTTTGTTTGTTTGTTTGTTTCTGGTTTCTCCTATGCAAGGCCTCACTCTAGGCCAGACTGACGTGGAACTCACTCTGTAGCCTAGAACTCACAGCAATCCCCCTACCTCAGCCTCTCCAGTGCTGGGATTAAAGGCAGGAGCCACCATGCCCAGCTTGACTAGACATCCTTCATGACTTGGTTTCCATTGTGTTCAGCTGTTCACTACGTCTGTGTATGCCAAGGTCATGACCGGATTCTCCCAGCGCTGGCAGAGCCCCCGGACGAAGCAGACACTCAAAACGCTGGAGGGAGAGAGTTGGAGCAGTCGGAAAGGTTCATAGTTCGCTGAACCCTCGAGGGAGCTCTTTCAAGCTTGAATCGGGGTCTTCGGTAGGCAACACAGGAGTTATATTGAAGTTTGAGGCTCGGAGGGCCAAGAATCCTGATTTGGTCCGTGGAATAACCTCACTTCTGACACTGGCTGGTGAATCTCCCCAGAAGAGTGGCCCATCCAGTGTGAATGTGAGTAAAGGGTGACAATAGGAAACACAGTGTGTATACTGTATCTGTGGGGACAACTGATCTCCCCTGACACTCAGGGGAAGGCTGTGAGAGAGAGATAGAGAGAGAGGAGTAGGAGGACTGACAAGGAAGTCCCTTTCCTACCATAGAGACAGGGCAGAGCCGGAGATGCCCACTATAGCCTCAGAGTCCATGGGCAGATGAGAAAACTAGAGCTCAGAGAGGTGACAGGAGTGGCTCCAGGTCACATGGCTAGCTGAATGGCAAAACTGGGATACAAATGAAGTCTTCCAACTCAAAGACATGCACTTTCCCATGAGCCACAGATTCGTGCAGGCTCCTAGCCATCATCATGATGGCAGATGTGAGCTAAGCACTTGGCCTGGGGCAACACAGTCCTTGGTCCAGTTTAACTTTTCTTTTCTTTCTTTCTTTTCTTTTTTTTTTTTCCCCCCCTTGGTTTTTCGAGGTAGAGTTTCACTGTAGTCCAGGCTGACCTGGAATTCACTGTGTAGTCTCAGGGTGGCCTTGAACTCATGGTGATCCTCCTACCTCTGCCTCCCGAGTGCTGGAATTAAAGGCGTGCGCCACCACGTCTGGCCATTTTATCTGTTTAGACAAGAAAACTGAGTTTGTATTCAAAGACAGTCTGTGCTCAGAAATCTATGGTGTTAAGCTTTTCTACACAAAATGTTGATGCAAGATCTCCGCTTCTCTTCAGTTTTGCTTATTTTCAAGCCCTGGTAAGATCTATAGATTTATGGTGTTTGTTTACTGGTTTTTAGTATGCTGGTATTCTTTTAAATTATTATTGTTAGCTTGTTTCTTTGCCAGCACTGCCTTGAGTTTGATTGAATAAAGTTAGCTGTGGGGGGGGGGGGCTGTCCATAGGCCAGACCTTAGTTATTGATGGAAGGTGATCTTATAAAACACAGTGGGCTGGAGAGATGGCTCAGCAGCTAAGGCACTTGCTTGTGAAGCCTAAGGATCCAGGTTCAATTCCCCAGCACCCATTTAAGCCACATACACAAGATGGTACATGCATCTGAAATTTGTTCATAGTGACAGGAGTCTCTGGCACACCCAAACTCAGCCTCTCTCAAATAAATTAATGAATAAAAATAAATAAATGAGGGCTGGCGAGATGGCTCAGAGGATAAGACACTTGCCTGAGAACCCTAAGGACCCAGGTTTGATTCCCCAGTACCCATGTAAGCCAGATGCCCAAGGTGGCACATGCATCTGGAGTTTGTTTGCAGTGGCTAGAGGGCCTAGTGTACCCATTCTCTCTCTCTCTCTCTCTCTCTCTACCTATCTATCTATCTATCTATCTATCTATCTATCTATCTATATATATATATATCAATATTTGCCTCTTTCTCCTTCTTTGCTTACAAATAAATAAAGTATTTAAAAATAAAGAAATAAATGCGTAAATAAATAAATGGATAATAGAATAAATATTGAGGAAGAATTATTTTCAGTCCAAACCTTTATCCCTAGTGTAAAGGCAAAACAGAGACAATTTCAGACAAGGACTCAAAAATTTTTCCTTCAGTGTATCCTTTCTGAGAAAATAAAAGAAGTCAGTATTTCAGCAAAATGAGAATAAAAAGTGTGAAAAGGGGAAGGAATTGGGGAGAAAAGTAAACTAGCTATTCAACAGAAAGGAGTTCAGGAAGATACTTATACAAACAGCAAAGAAAGTAACCAGTAAGGCACAGCAAGGCTGGCTTGCTCAAAACCACCAAGGCCCAGCAAGGCCACATGCTCAACGTCAACTCTACTACTGAGGGCACAACCAGGGTACCACCCAGGGACTAAGCTCTAGTACCCATGCTATTGTCCTCTGCTTAGGTTTGTTTTTAAATCTCTGCTTAGATTTTTAGGTAAATTTTTTAATAGCAAAACACGAACAATTCTGGGATGAAGAGATGGCTCAGCAGTTAAAGGGGCTTGCTTGCAAAGCCTGGTAGCTTGGGTTTGATTCTCCAGAACCCTCGTAAAGCCAGATTGCACAAAGTGGCGCATGTGTTTGGAAGTTGTTTGCAGTGGCAAGAGGCCTTGGTGTGCCCATACTCACTCTGTCTCTGCTTTTCTCTCTCAAATAAATAGATAAAAATAAAAAATGATCAATTCTGCAAAAATTGATGTGCATATACCTTTAATGATATTTTATTTAAATTATTTTATTTTATTTATTTATTCATTTATTTGAGAGAGAATGGACACCCTAGGGCCTCTAGCCACTGGAAATAAACTCCAGATGCATGTGCCACCTTGTGCATCTGGCTTACGTGAGTACTGGGGGATCAAATCTGGGTCCTTAGGCTTCTCAGGCAAGCACCTTAACCATTAAGCCATCTCTCCAGCCCTCTATTTTCTTTTTTATAAGGTTAAGTTTTATTTATTTATTAGAGAGAGAGAGAGAATGTGCTCACCAGGGCCTCTAGCCACTGCAAACGAACTCCAGACGCATGTGCCACCATGTGCATCTGGCTTACGTGGGACCTGGAGAACCGAACCTGGGTCCTTAGGCTTCCCAGGCACGCGCCTTAACCACTAAGCCATCTCTCCAGCCCTCTATTTTCAATGAATCTCAATTTTACCGAAACTGTACAAAATAATTTATATGACATTTATAGAAGAAGCGATGTAGTAGCTGTGATGTTTAAATCTTGTTCACTTGATGGGGTTTCTAGCTTAGGTTAACCGAGATGAGAAGATGCACTTTAAACGTGGGTGGTGTCATCCCATGATCTGAGGGTCCCGGACTGTACAAAAGAGAGAGAAAGTGAGCCCCACAGTGGCGTTCCTCACTCTGCTTCCTGACTGCAGATTGAACGTGACCAGCAGTTCCACGTTCCTGTTGCCATGGCCCCCGCACCGTGACAGACTGCAACCTTGAGCTGTAAGCAGAACTCAACCCTCCCTTCCTTTATACCTGCTTCTCCTCAGGCGACTGTGTCACAGCCACAGGTAACTAACATAGCAAGAAAGACAAGAGATATGTAAAAGAATAACAAAAAGGACTTACCTTACCAGACCCTGCAATACGACAGATCACCTGTAGTCAAGTCCATCAAGTAGTCACATGAACATAGACAGGTCAGAATCCAGAACCAGATTCCAGCAGAGAGGAGAGTGTACTATGAGAAGCTGATGGCTGTGCTCTGTGTGAACAGAATGGGTGACTTGGCGCATGATCCGGACAGAACCAATCACCCCACCTTACCATCTGCATAACTGAATTCCAGCCCAATTATACTGAGGTATGACTAGATTAAGAAATTATTATTTTACAAGGTGGTTTAGGAGAACACAAACAACCCTAAAAGTGGTGACTACCTTCAGAATCAAGATTGGAAAGCAGATGTATTAGTCAGGGTTCTCTAGAGGAACAGAACTGCTAGAATGAATTATTTTAAAAGGGGATTTGTTGGATCAGCTTACAGTAGTCCAATAGCAGCTGCAGGCCTGAGAATCACTGAACCTGGTAGTTGCTCAGTCCTGGTGGCCAGATGCCTCAGCAGTCCCGACCCGGCACTGCAGATGGTGCTGGAAAGCCTGGAGGCTTCCTGAGGAGCCGCTGGGTTTCGATCCACGGGGGTCTTCGGTTGATGCTGGTCTTTCATCCTCACTGGTCTTCAATCCACGTTGGAAGGTAGCAAGCAGCTCCGGCAGCCAAATGGAAGGAAGGGAGGAAGGAAGGAAGGGGCTCTTTTTACCCAGAGCTTCCTTGTATCAAGTCCCCCTCTGGGCAGGGCCGCCCACTCTGGGGGAAGGGCTCACCCTGGGGGAAAGACTTCCTCCTTTAGTTGATCCTTCCTAGAAGCAACCTATGGATTACTAAACAGATCAAGTTGACAACACCTTAACTATCACAGAAGGTTACGAATCAAAGATAAACTGTAAATGGGGCCAGAGAGATGGCTCGGCAGTTAAGGCCCTTGCCTGCAAAGCCTAAGGTCCCAGGTTCGATTCCCTAGTACCAGATGTAAGCCAGATACACAAGGTGGTGCATGCGTCTGGAGTTCATCTGCAGTCTCTCTCTCTCTCTCTGTACCTCTTTCTTTCTCTCTCTCAAATAAACAAATAAAATATTATTTTTAAAAAAGATAAACTACAGCGATGTAACAGCAAAATTATTTGATTATGGCCAGGGAAAATGCAAATTTATACAACAAATGACTGCTCTCCCGTAACATGCCAAAAGACTTTTAAACTGAAAACATCAAAATGACTAGGAA